>MVAP01000135.1:0-39985 GCA_014825765.1 Cystofilobasidium macerans | reverse complement strand
GACCTCGCTCGCGAGTTGGCCAACATACCCGGGGCCCCTAGGTCTCACCGTAGCGTAGCCGTCTCCTTTCACCTCCTCTCTGCCTTCTAACGATGCCACGTCTCCTCAACGGGCGTCCGAAAGGGCTAGAGCGGCAGAAGTAGCTATCCTCGTCTTGGATACCTCAGCGAATGAAGCAAGTTCACGACGGGCCCTCTACTTCCAGTCTTGACCTTCTTGGACGATAGGGTCAGGACAGGCGAGTGACTAGGCCAGGGATCCGGACACTCTTAAGCAAGCGAATCAAACGAGAAGTCTATGACCAGCTACGCCCAGTCCAAGGGAAATCTGGCGCTTCCTTTCCTCAGCCGTCTCGGCCGAAGGCCCCTGACCCACTTTCGGCCCTCAGGTAAGCTCCTCAAGCCCGAGTCAGTAGAGAAACAAAAAAGGGGTACATCGCATCGAGCAGCAACTCGTTGGAGGGTTCCTACTCCCCCTTTTAATCTAGTTGTCCTTCGCGTTGCTGCCGGCCCGGCCGATCCGGAGGCTCCCGACAAGCGTCTCGAGGCCCGACTTGTCCTCAGCGTCGAGTTTAGTCATCGATGCCGAAGGAGACGACGACGAAGCAGGTTGCCGAGAGGGCGAAGGCGGTGCGCTGGTTGACGAGGGAGGAGGAGCCGTCGACGCTGTGGGGGACCCTGATGAGGGGCGCTCGGCAGCGGCGGCAAGGGTCTCCTCCGTCGACTGAGGTGCGTTGCCCTCCTTCTTCTCCTTCGGTGTCGACGTTGAGCGGAGCTCTTCAAGCACCCTCCTCGCCCCCTCGACGATGAGCTCATGCTCTACCTCGTGAATCCTCGCTTCAAGCTCCTCCAGCGTCTCGCCCTTGCTTATCGCGACCTCCCTCACGCAGACGGGCGCGCCGCGGTCAACCTCGGCGACGACCCGATGGACCATGACGCCCGTCCGGTCGACCTCGCCCCGCTCAAACGCCTCCAGCGCCCGAGGGATCGCCCGCGCCCCGTCAAATTGGCCGGGAAGGGCCGGATGGAGATTGATGATCGGCAGCGTTACCGGAAGCGACTCGAGGAAGTCGGACGACAGAATGTGCATGAAACCGGCGAGGACGACGAGGTCGGGCTTCTCAGAGAGGACGAGCTCAGCCAGCCGTTGGTCGTAGGCCTCCCTCGTCGCGCCCGGGTTGCGTGTCTGGAACGTCTTGAGCGCCAGGACGTCGGTCGGGATGGCGTTGGGCTGGTGCTCTCGCGCGCGTGTCAGGCCGTAGGCAGCCGAGCGATTCGAGATGACGTGCGTGATGACTGCCGAGGGTAGAGCGCCAGAGGCCGAGGCGTCCATGAGGGCCTGAAGGTTGGAACCTGGGACGCAGAGGTTGCAACGGGTTTGGCGCGAATTAGGAGTGAGGCTGCGAAGATTGATAGTTTAAAAGGGAGGACGGACCCGAGCCAGAGATGAGAACGGTGATACGAGCGGGACCAGCCGAGGAAGATGGGCCGGCGACTGCCGAACTGCTGGAGGAGGAGGCCATGGCTGCTACTGCTCTATAGGGTGAGGACGGCAGAGGATTGAGGTTCGAGCGGGTCGTCGGCGACGAAGGCGGAGCCGCGCGCGTTCTTACAGTCGAGTTACGCGCTCAGGTGTAACGGGCGGCCGATCGGACCGTCGCCGGCCTCTACTAGCTTCCCATCCCTCGCTCCTCTCTCTCCCCTCTCCCTCCCTTCTCTGACATTCCCGCGATGATCCGCTCGTCGCTCATCCGGTTCGCCGCCGCTCCGCCGCCCGTCGATCAGCTCGCAAAGGCTGGTCAGACGGCTCTTGCCAAGCATGCCAGTCAGATGCGTGCGTCGTCGTCCAGGTCCTGGCTCCCCTCGCCTGGCTCGACACTGACGTTCCATCCGAGCCACCCCTTGATGCTGTTGCAGAGAAGGGTATCGTCAGCACCAAGCAGGACGAGTCTACTTTGACTCAGGCGTGCGCTTCTCATCCTCTCTCTCCGATTGTCGCCAATCAGGGCCTGACGTCTTCCTCCCTCTCTCCATGTCCTCCTACGCGCCCATCTAAAGCGGCATCGCCTCCGGCGCCCCGCCGGCGCTCACCCACCGGACCGTCCGCATCTTCCGGCCGACGCCGAGCACAATGCAGTCGGGCAAGGCAGGCTACAACCACTGGCGTCTCGATTTCGACACGCTCGCCGGTAGCGGCCGGTGGATCAATCCTCTGATGGGCTGGGCGAGCTCGTGCGTCGGTGGTCCTTACTTGGCACCTTCTCCTCTAGTCGCCTTGGGCTGAGAACTACATTTTCCGGCCTCTTGTCTATTCCTCGACGTACGCTTGCAGGGCCGACTACATGCAAGGCACGGCGCTCAAGTTTGCCTCGGCTGAGGCCGCCATCGCCTTCTGCACCCGTCAGGGTTGGGACTACCAGGTCGCGACGCCTAACGTGACGCCGCTCCGGCCAAAGCAGTACGCCGAGAACTTTGTCCACCAGCCGGGAAAGCTTCGCCTCCTGCGGACCAAGTAGAGGATGGCCGCCCGTACTTTGCTTTCTCTCATTTGATATTCCCTGTTCTCAATGCCCAAGACTGCGCCGGCGTTACGCTTGTTGCCTCGCTTCGACCTCAGCTAGGCGACCGGTCGCTCAGTCTCGTGCGAGCTTCGACCGATCTCCACAACCCACCAGTCTCTCCTGCGCTCTCTTGGGGCGTCCATGTGTCGGGTCTCCCTTTCACGTCATCCTTCGCTCAGTCGCTCTCACATAGACGTCTATGCCTCTCCATGAGTAAATCCTTGTTTATCGGACCCCTCATCTATATTGGGAGGGGGAGAGAGGTGAATCTACCGCCGAGGGGCCGAACCCTCGTCGCTCTCAGTCGCCGACGTCATCTCGTCGTCCTCATCCGTCGACGTTCCTTCCTCGTCGTCCTCGGTCCCGCTCCCGCTCCCGCTCTCCATCTCGCTGTCGTCATCGTCGTCGCCGTTCGCAGCCGCCAGTGAGCGTTCGACAATCTCCCACCCGTCTCGACCAAAGCCCTCGACCAGCTCGGCATGCTTGCCCGGCGCACACGCGAGCGCGACGACGCTCCCTTCGCTCTTGAACAGCGGGAGGAAGTAGCGGGCGAGGACGTCAAGGATCTGACGGTCGTCAACCTCCTGGACGCGCGCGAGGAAGGCCCGGCCAAACTTGAGCGGAACGGCCTTGAGCGACTCGTTGACGAACGCGGTCGAGGCGGCGGCCGACATTGTCTTCTCGCGCCGGGCAAAGGAATAGACGAGCGACGACTTGGCGGCGAGGACGATCGAGGGCTCGAGCTCGATCTAAGTTGGGGCAGGGGTGTAGCGCGGTGAGTTAGAGGGCATGAGGTGGGCGTCAGCCTGGAGAAGATGATCGATCTCAGGAGCCAGGGACGTGCCGTTCCGGAGACGAGGCCTTCAATGACGCGCGCAGCCTCCTTGAAAGCCGTGTAGGCGTTAGGCGACTGTAGCAGAGTGTTAAGGAAGGTGTCAGCCGCTCAAGTCCCGGAATACGCAGGACAAGGGAGCGCTGGCGCACCCGGTAAACATAGAAGCCGACGGTGCCGGCCTCGACACTCGCCGTGACGCCGGCGCCGTACGCGAGGCCACTCCCGCGGATGAACTTCCAGAGGTAGCTCTCGAGCGCGTTCATCACCGCCTTGGTCACCTCGACCGCCGCAAGCTCCGGGTGGTCCCAGCCGGCGATGCCCTTGCCGGTGATCTGGGCGTACGAGCCCTCGATCGACGAGAGCTGTACGACCTCACACGTCTCGCGCGGGCTGGCACCGAGCGGGGACAGTGAAAGGCGGGAGAAGGGTGTTGGGGAGGGCGCGGTCGGCGGGAGGGCGGGGAAGTGGTCGAGGAAGGGTGCGCGTGGGTTGGGGAGCTGCAGGATCGAGCCCGAGATGGCAATCCGGATGTTCTCAGGCTTGGTGACTGAGCAGAAGAGGAGAAGAGAGGATATCAGCCCGAGGAAGTACTTCGAGAGGAAAAAGCATGAAATGGGCGCACTCTCTGCCCGGAAAGCTTCGAGGTCTCGGACGACGCTCGTTGGCTCGTCCTTGATGCGGTGGGCGAGCTCTGGTAGGAAGTCGATCTGCCGAAGCAGGCCGTTGGCAACAGCCGTGCTCTTCGACTCGTCAAAAACGAGCGCGCGGCTCATAGCCTGCGAGACCCCGTCGCCGTCGCGCTTTCTCTGCGGTAGTTCCTGACGGAGCTTGGCGACCGAAACCTCAAGCCGATCGATAGAGAAGTGCGAGGCCCAGACAAGATCGCGCAGCCAGGCGACGGCCGACGCGTACTGCTCGCGCTCGACCTTGAATTGTACCCGCATCAGGTCTTCGCAGATGCCGCCCGCGCCATCGTCGGTAAAGTACTCAACCGTCTGGCTGCGAGGTGAGCCACGGAGCTCCTGTCAGCCGGCGACAAGGCGGTTGCAGTGAATTCAAGCTCACTTACTCGTTCAATTGAGTGATAACCTGCTCGTGTGAGAGCTCCGTGCCGTCCGCGCGAGTGACTGGCAGCGAGAAGAACGAGTCCTGCCAGAGGGCAGCGTATCTGTCGGATGCCGGGATCAGTCGGGGCAGCACCCGGATATGGATCGAGCGTTGACACTCACGGCCGTAGGTGCGCTGGCATGTTGAAAGTCGACAGAAACAAGTCGATTGAGTAGAAATTGGACTGGAGACAAAGCGTGCTGGGTTAACGACAAAGGGAAAGAAACACTTTACAGATCGCGGGGCGAACCTTTGTGTTGGCAAAGTGCATGTGGAAGGGCGGCGTCGAGCCGTCGGCATCAACGTGTGTTTGGATTGGCCCAGTGCTCATTGCCGGTTTCATTGGATCGTTGATAGCTGTCTCGACCTCAATCCAGGTGACGCTCTTGACCTGCGGCAGTCAGAGCGAGGGGTTAGGGGTCGCTACGAGTGAGATGGGGAATCTGCTCGGATAAGTGACTGACATCGGGGACGCCAAATGAGTCGAGCACTTCCTTGGGGATGTCGCGGTCGTTAAACGCCTTAGCAAGCCGGAGCTCCTCCTCCTTAGCCTTGAGGCCAGCCTCGCCGAGCGCCGTTTTCTGCGCCTTGATGCGCGCCTTCTCAGCCTTCTCGATCTTCTTGGCGAGCGCAGCTGACGGCTTGCCATTGATCGTAATCGTCGGCGCGTCGACAAGGTACCTACGCCAAGATCGGATGATCAGCTGTTGCGCGTTATGCTGACGACCTGGAGACGCACTTTCGGAGGAACGCCGTCCACTGCTCGGCCGACCAGGCGGCCAGCGTGTCGTACTGGTGCGGAATCTGCCAAGTCTCCTCGAGCTGTTTTCCCTCGTCGTCGCCGTATAAGAGGTCTTCGCGGAGTGAACGACACATGTTAGCAGCGTCAAGGGCGAAGGGTCATAGGCGGTCGGAGACCGACCTCCAATTGCACTCTGCTCCACCATGCTCTCTGGCCGGCCCTCGAGCGAGTGCATGACCTGCCGCCGCTCGCGTCGAAGGACCATTGCCATTCGGTCCATGTCAACGCCCTTGTCAGCGATCTGGCGGAGCTCGGCCCGGACGAGGCCCGAGATGGCGTCGAGGTGCTCGACAGGGACGTCCGAGATGTAGAGCGTCATCTCGTTGACCGGGTGCCGGGTGGCCGTGTAGAGGTCTATTGAGGTGCAGAATGGCTCAGGAATCTCGACAAAAGCCTTGTTCAGCGGCGCAATAGGCGAGTCGGTCAAGTAGGTCGTCAGGACTGGAAAGCAGGATCCGTCAATGTTAGCGGCTTCACTCTTCAAGATTAAGCAAGAAGCAGCGCACCATCGATGGCGAGGCAGTCGACCCAATTCGTCCGAGCGACGCCGTTGCCAAAAGCCACTTGGACCTCGCCAACCGTCTCGTCGCTCTCCATGAACTCGACGACCTCGACCCGATCGCCCTTGGGCCATTTGACGCCCTGACCAGTCGACGTCTCGAGGAAGGGCCGTTTCCAGCCTTCGGTCCGCGCCGGCGGGTGCGAAAGGATTGAGGGTTCGACGACCGTGTTGAGCGTGTGAAGGAGGGCATCGAGGGGACACGAGAGGCCGACGACGAGAAGCGTCAGATTGTGCGGCACGTAGAGACTCGCGTGATACTCGCGGACTGCGGGAGAGTGACGCAAGCAAACCGACAATCAGCAATCGGGCATGATCAAGCGCCACACCTTGTGTGCGGCTAACGCACTTTGCTCAACCGTCAAGGCACGAAGGGCCGACATGACGCCGCCCGTCTCGCTACGGTAGGCATTCGACTCGGGGTATATCATCCGTTGAAGCCTGCAATGCCGCCAAGGATATGATTGTGATCAGTTGCGAAGAGTGACTGCGATCGGCTGGTTTCCAGAGTCGTCGGACGCACTGTAGGGCCATCAGGTCGCTACTGCCATTCTCCCTGGCCTGCATCTCCGCGTAGACGACGCCGGCATTCTCGCCCTGGCCATCGACGTGGTGAACCTCAGTCGTGAAGCCCTCATCTGTCAATGTAGGGTACTGCGAAGTGTCGCCTGGACAATCAGCTCCCGAAAGAGGCCGCACCCTGACCATCAACGTTCGCCCTGCGTCGATCACGCACGAGGATGTGGTCGACATAGACGGGCAGGATCTTGAGGAAGCCCTCGCCACCAGCGCAACCTATGGTGTAGGCTGCAAGAAGACCCAATACAGCCGTGATGAGCGATGGAGCTCAGTCGCGTCCGGGCGCGTCTCAGCAAAGAACGGACCAGTGTGGTCGGTGTCCGTCCACGCGTTGGTGCCGTCAGCAAAGCTCTTATTGGCGAGGTTGTCGAGAATTCCTTTGTAAGGGTACTGCTCCGAGCCAAGGAAGACAAGGTGTTCAAGCGTGTGCGGTCGGCCTACGATCGCGAGATGACCGACAGAGTCAGCCGAGGAGTAGGCAGGCGAGCGAGGTCGAGGGCCTCCTACACACCGGTGTCATCAAAGATCTCAGTTCCGAGGACAAAACTGCCGTTGACGATAGGGCCCTCGATACCAGCCCAGACAACTGAGAGGCCCGTCTTGGTCGACCGCCACTTCTGGATCGGCGTCGACGATTTGGGCGGCGTGAACGAGGTGACTGCGGGAGCACCGGTGACTTGGGCGTCAGCTCAAAGCTCTCTCAATTGAAGGCAACGCGATGCATCTCATTGAGGCTGGATATATGACCGCACCTCGTTCAAAGTTGCCGTATCTGATCTGGTCATCAAGTAGCGGCGGGATATCAGTGCGCGAGGCGCTGGCAGTCGACATGGTGCGAAGGCCGGCGGTCGGAGTGCGGAGGGGCAATCGTGGAGGAATGCGCGGGACCTTGAGCTGAGCGGTGCGATTGAGAGGCGCTCGGAAGATAGAGAGAGCTGGACAGAAAAGGCACCGTAGAGGGTCTCGGAGCATGCAGATGGCCGCGCTGGGCCTGAGAGTGTGCGTCGGAGAGCTGCTGTTGGCGTGAGAGGGCGACGCAAGCTAGGGTAGATGGTCGACGTCGGAGGGCGTCGGTGCAGGCCTCGTCCGAAATCCCTGATTGCCGGCTCATGCTAAATGACAGCACTGAGAGTGGACTCGAGCGGCGACTTCGAACGAAGTAGATCGCCTGAGAGGTCTTCAGATCATACTATGAGAGGATGGGACTGCTCCAACTAGAGTGTCGGCACGAGGGTCAGGTCGCACAATTTGTGCCGGGTCGGAGGGAGCAAGCCCGTCGTCGACGCATCCAAGCGGCAGACATGTCGGAGAACGACCATCAAGGGGGTCTCCATGTGAACCATCCTCAGAGATCGGAAGACTTTGCTGTGAAGGACCTCATAACAGCCCTCCGCCTCAGCTGAGACACAATCGTTGTGTGCTTTCGAAGCGTAGGGCTGAGCTGCCTCTGCACCTCCTGCTGCGCCTGACCTGACGACGGGCCCCTTCGCGCTGGAGGTCTCATTGAACCCCCCTGCTCTGACGACCATCTTGACCTTGCTCTTCCTTTCCCATCACTCTTGCATCCCCAAACAGCTCTCAGCCCATCATGGATGATAGTCAGTGACAGCTTGAACAGTCAACCTATGGTTGTCGGTCAAAATTCTGACCGCCAGCGCACAGACATCGCCCTCTTTGTCGGCGTGACGTCGGCGTCCCCTAGTGACGCCCGGTCTTACCTCGAGCAAGCCGGCGGCGACGTCGAGGTGAGACTCGAGATCCTCGCTCTGACAGCTCCTGGCTTGCGCTAATCATCATGTTCATCCTGATCTGGCCATGTCAGACCGCCATCGCTTCCTTCTATGCCGCTCAGGACGATCCAGCCGACGCCGCTCCTGCGGCGAGCTCCGGCACCCCTTCGGCTGCCCCTGCTCCTGCGTCGGCCGCCGCTCCCGCTTCTTCAAGTGGGCCGCGGACGCTCGCCGGAGGTCCTTCTGAGCCCCTGCCCGAGGGCTGGGGCGGACGCTCGGCCGGCGGGACGGGTGCTCGGGTCGGTCGGGTCGGCCAGTGGGGATCGGCCGGAGGCAGTGGGTGCGCTATGTCCTCCTCATCTATATCCTCATGCCACCGCAGGGTGGTCTTCTGATGCCCGCGCGGCTTCCGATCCTCGTTCGTCCTCTAGAGCCTCGACGCCCCGCTCGACCGGCTCGGGACCGCGCATTGGCACGCTTGGATCGCTTGGCGGTGCCGGCGGTGCGTCGCGCCCTTCCGCGGGCGGCGACAGCTCGGTACGTCGACCCACCGTCATCTCTCCTGTCAGCGCTGCTGAACTGAGGCAGTCATTCCATTCACTCGGCAGGACGACGACGAGCCCGACCTCTACGCTGGTGGCGAGCGCAGGTGCGTTGCAGTCGGGGATGAGCGACACTCCGGGTCGGCAGCGCTGACTCCGCCGCCCTGCGCTACTACCCGATTGCCAGTGGATTGAACGTCCAGAACCCCAACAGGCCGGACCGGGCGCCCGGAGGCAACGATGTCGCGCGAGAAATCCTGCGCAAGGCGGCCGAGGCGGGGGCGCCGCCGTCGCTCGCCGCTGGGGCCGGCGGAGGAGCCGGACCCTCTTCGGCCGTGTCGTGGGGTCGGGGCCACACGCTCGGTGCTGATGCTTCGGTTGAGAGCGAAATGGAGGCTGAGGACGAGCAGGATGCCGACGAGGACGAGGATGAGGAGGTTATCGTCCGGCATCTGACATTCTGGCGCGATGGCTTCTCAATCGAGGACGGCGAGCTCCGCCGCTACGATGACCCGACGTCGAAGGCCGTTCTCGACGCGATTAACAACGGGTGCGGCCTCCTTTCTGCCCGCCATTCCACTTCCAGCATTTCTCTACTGACTCGTCTTTTGTGTGCACACTTGACTTATCCGCCAGGACTGCTCCTCCGAGCATCCTTAACGTCCGCATCGGCCAGGCGGTCGAGGTCCGCGTATCGAAGCGGCTCAGCGAAGACTACGTCCCGCCTCCGCCTCCACCGCGTGGACCGTTTGAAGGAGCCGGTGCGTAACGGCATGGCGACCTTAGCGCCTGTTTACGTTGCTCGGTTCGGGCTGACCATTTCCTGCTTTTCGTTCGTCAACCATAGGCAACAGGCTGGGTGCGCCCGTTCCCGGCGTCGCGCCGTCCTCGACCTCGTCAGTGACGGCTGTCCCTGGAGCCTTCCCTACCTCGACCGGCAGCGGCTCGTCCTCCAGCGTCACACCGGCCCCCGACGCTGCCGCTGAGAAGGAGACTAAGTTCGCGGTCGATCTCGAGAAGCCGACGACGAGCATTCAGATCCGGCTCGGCGATGGCACCCGACTTGTTGCGCGGGTCAACCTGACTCACACCGTCCGCGACATTCGCGGCTTTATTGACGCGTGCGTGTCTGGTTCTACTCTGGCGTTGTCACACTTTTTATCGCCCCGCACTCAGGTCGTGCAGGCTGACTCTCACCTGCGTGCCTGCGCTAGATCGAGACCAGCCGCAGCCAGCCGACCATACGCCCTGCAGACAACGTTCCCCAACAAAGATCTTGCCGACGAGACCCAGACGATTGCCGACGGCAAGCTCGAGAATGCCGTCGTCGTCCAACGCTGGCTTTGAGCGGTGTCGGATCCGCATATCTCATCTTACTTGCGCTCAAGATGCGATGCTGGCGATGGTCTCAACGCGAATGAACCGCGTGCCCTGCCTCTTTGCCTGTAAGCTTGCAAGGGCTTTGTCTCGACTGTAGAAAGAAGTGTTGCGAGCAGACGGTCCAAGCGGTTGTGATAACCGGTGTTGTTCGGAGGCAAAAGCTGCGGCCGGGGCCGCTGGTCGTCGCGCTCGAAAGCTCGATCAACGTTACCCTGAGCTGCTCACCGTTGCCAGCCTCCTCCAGTCAGGCTCTGCTCAAATGACAGCCTTCCAAACGTCCTTAGTCGGCCGCAGGACGAGTCGGTCGCTCCTCAGCTTGCCGACAGAGCTGCTGGTCAAGGTCCGTCTTTGACGCCACTTTCCGGATGCTCGCCCTTCTCACTTACCTCGAATTCTGTTCGCCTGGCTGACCTCCCGCCCTATGATTACTTGTCACCCGTCAGATCCTGAGCTACCTTCCAGGCCTGGACCTGACATCGGCGATGCTAGTCGCATCGCCCTTTTATCAGCTCGTGAGCGAGCACACCGAGCTTCAGTATGCGCTCGCCTGCCACAAGTATGCCGTCGTCGACTGCGCGCTACCGGGTGACGATGGCGCAGAGCAGGCGCCCGCTGCTCTCAGACATGAGAGGCTGCTCGAGATGCAGGAGAACTGGGAGGAGCTAAGTGGTGTATGGCAGAAGATTCCGCTGCCTGAAGATTTGTTCGTCACTATCCCTTACCTCTACTCGGCTCCCTTCACGACCATGATACGGCCTTCTTACCCCTCCTGCGCACCTGCATCAAACCGAGGGCAGCTTCATCAGCGATCTTCAGGGCGGCATCTTTGCTCGAGGGACCTACGCCGCCGACGCTCAGCCGACCGAGCCCTCTGGCATCAAGCTCCACCACCTCCCAACCTCTTCCACGCCCGCCTCAGAACACATCCTCCCCAACCTCGACTTCGGCGAAGGAGGGGGAGGGACTTTCATGGACCTCGCCATCGACCCGGGGCAGGATATTTTGGTCGTCATCCGCCAGTCTTCTAGTCGGCCGACCTCGCTTCGCGAAGTGCTCGAACCAACCGCACGGTCGTCGTACGAGCTGCTCTTACTCGACATGGCTGGCCGGCCGAAGTCGAAGGTCGACAGGCTCGAGATGGACGTCAGGACACTGTATCCCCCAATTGCGGCGAGCGCATTCCCTACGAAAGATGCGAGACCGCTGCTGCACATCCTCGGCGACACGCTAGCCGTCATGGTCAGTCGGCATCGGGCGGGAAACAGCCCGTGTAAAGTCCGCCCGTGCTGATTCCACACCCTACCTCTTGCGACGTCACTGCAGATTGGCGAGACCGACACCATGGAGCGCGACTGCATCTTTGCTTGGAACTGGCGGACGGGCGAGAAGCTCTGCGTCAGTCCTCTGTCCGCGCTCCCAGGCGCGTGTGAGACGAGACCCTCATGCATTGTCCTCGCTCTTACCGCAGGAATACTTCTACGAGCGGCCATCAGTTTTGGTCTCCTTCTGCCTCCTCACCCCCCAGTCGTTCCTCATGACCGGCTTCGACCTACGATCGTCTACCCCTCTCCTTACGCTTTACGCCTTCGCCGGCGCCTTCGGCGACACCCTTGCCCCCTCTCCTCATCAGCCTTGGCCGATCCGACAATACGAGCTTCCGCGTCTCAAGGCAGACTGCTTCCATACCTCGGTCGTCTGTCTGGACGTCAGGTCCGAGACGGCTGTCAGTACAGGACCAAAGCTTCATGGGCGGCTCGGTGGCCCCGACGAGCGGCTGTTCACCGCTGATCCGAGGAGAGGGATGGTTGTTGTCGACCTTGAAGCAGGCCGGCGACTCTTCCATGTACGTCTGCTTAGCCTTGACGACTGCCTTCCGCGGTGAGCTTCGTCTGACCCTGGTCGTCGATCTGATTACTCCGTCCGCAACCTCGTCAATAGGCCCACTTCCTCCGCTCGAGCCTGATAAATCATCTCGAGCGAGCCCTCACTAAGCCGCCGACCTTCGTCCGCCGGACTGGCTGGGAGAGATGGGGCTCAGACAACTGCCATCTCGCTGAGGTTGCCATCGAGCGTGCCTGTGTAAATTACAGCCATGGGTACGTCGTGTTGCGCCTTTAGACCCGTCTGCCTGCCGCTGAACTCCTTTCTTACCTCGTCTCAGCTACCGCGTTGTCGTCAGCGAGCCCATCCCTCCATCAGACTCTAACCCTCAGCCGCCCCATGATCTACGCTGGATTGCCCTCACCGACTACAATCCTCTGCTCCTTTCCTCGTCCGAGATCCTCCCGGACGACGGCGAGGTCGACAACTATTCTTGGACTCTCCACGAATTTCCGACCGTGCTCGTGCCGGGTGAAGTTTGGCGTAAGCCGGTCGAAAGTCGCTTGCGGCGCCGGACGAGAGTGCTAGGAGGAGCTGATGGCAAGGGGCTGCCTTGCGAGGCCGTAATGATTGACGAGGAGCGGCTGATCGTCTGCTCGGCCGCGAGTGAGGTAAGTCGCTGGCATATCTGCTAAATCAGCCGTCTGCACGCTCACCCGGTTTGGCCCACCTTGCTTCACTTCTCGCAGAACGAGCCTCGGACCTTCCACATCATGGCAATGTGATGAGCGCTATTTGACCATCATTACTCGCAGCCTCAAGCCGCACATTGTGGCTCAGAACGGCCTCCGACTTGCATGCGAAAGAGAGTGGTTGCAAAAGCAGGAAACAGCAGAAGACCATCATACGAGATAGTAACGGTCGCCGATGTCCCCAAAGCCCGGTTTGACGACCCACTCTTCCTCGACCTTGACACGCTGCATGTCACTCTCGTCCGCTTGAGATCCCGTGACAGCGCCCGTCGGCCGGCCCTCGCGCTCACGTCGAGCGTAGTCGCTCGGCGGCTGGACCGGAGGCCGACTCCTCAGCCTCGGAGATGGTCCTCCGCCTCCGCTGATGCTGCGCCTCGATGAGGACGACCGACTTGTCGTCGAGTGGTGGTGAAGGACCTTCTCAACCGTCCGGTCGACCGAGGCCGTGATGACTTTGACGCCCGGGAAGGCAGCGTGGACGGCGAGAAGCGACTGAGGCGTGACGACGAATGTGACGAAGAGGATCTGCGAAGCGGGGATGTGGTGGTCAAGAAGGACGCGAATTGCCACTGAAGAAGGATAGGGCTTGGTGTCAGATAGCAGCTATCAAGATGCTCGAAAACGAGTACGTACTGAGTGCAGCGGCTCCGGTGCCCATCTGCGAGTCGAGCACCATGACCCAGCTCTTGCTCGCGCTCTCCTTGGTCTTAAGGCTGGCCGGCAGCGTACAATCGTACAACAGCGGCTCCTGCGAGCCTTCATCGTTATGAATGAGCATTGAGCCGAGCCGTGCGTCGTGGACGACGCGCCGGAGACCTTTCTCAAGAGGGCCACCCGATCGGGCAATCGACACGCCGACGACGGATGAAACATCGAGCGCCTTTCCGTCGGCCTCAAGGTCGATTGGCGTCCGGACACGTCGATCGACATAAGGCAGCTCGCCGAGCGCCTTTTCAACGACCCTGAGTGCACCAACGCATGCGCGATCAGCTTTGCAGGTGCCAGTGGAATCAACCCAGCCGGACGCACATTGTCGCGAGCCGATCGCAATAATGCACGAAGTCTTCGCGCGCCGTCTCACGATCGCGGAGAATCGTCAGCAATCCTAGCAGGCCCGTTGTTTGCTCGAGCATAACGACGTTGGGCGGAGGAGCCGTCGTGCCCCCCGACGTCGTCGTCGGGGCGGGCGCAGCATCAGGCGCCCGCTGGAGCTTAGATCGGAAGGAGAGAGAACGCTCGGCAAGTTGCCGACGGATGTGGGTCACGATGAGCTCGACTGCAACATTGTTTTGCAGGCCCGGAACAATCTGCCGGGGATCGATGCCAGTCAGATAGAGGGTCGGTCAGGGCCTGGTCATCTCCTGAAGGTGCCAGGGGTCACCTCATCTGGAGGCTACAGTGAGGCGTCACGCACAATGTCGGCAAACTTCGACGAAGGCAAGACAAAGTTGTCATAACTCGGCTTGACGAAGCTAGAATGTGAAGAAGATTATGATTGTGAGATCAATCGCGACATACGCCTGTTAACGCAGCCGAGAGCCGAGGACGCACCGGAGATACTGCTCGATAATGCCGCTGACGTCGCGGCCACGCTCCTCGACGTCACGCTTAATGCGCCGCGCAAGCATCAAATCCGTCTGGAAGAACGAGAAGTGAGCGAAATGAAAACGCAGGGCGGAATGGCGAGGGTCAGCATTCGGTTTCACTGGTGCAGGCGGCGCATCAAAGGTGACGAGAAGCAATGAACGACGCACATCGCAGTTGACGAAAACTGGCAGGTCGGCGCACCGAGAGGAGGGTCAGCTCGCCGAGGCTTCAAAGGCTTTGAAAGAGATAGGAGAGCGGACCTTTGAGGTCAAACAGCCCTCGCATGCGCTCGTCATTCAGAGCGAGGATGCCCTCGACGATGATGACGCTCGCACCGTAGAGGTATTGCGTCTCATCGGAGCGCTGGTGGGTGATAAAAGAGTAGATGGCTGCCAATGAGGGGGCGACAGGTAAGATTAGTCACATTCAAGAGGATTGAAAGGGCCGTCGATCGGATGAGGTAAGACGCACGGATCTGATGAAAGGTCGGCCGTCGGCGGGGAAGGGAGATGCGCAGCGGCCCACGAGCGGGAAGGGTCAGCATGAGGTAGGCTTGAGCTCAAAGCTAGGTTCACCCTTTTCTGCGGCGAACCTCGCTGTCCGCCCTAGAACTAGAAGAATTTGTACTGACCTCCACAGCCTCGCCCCTCCGCAAACCCCTAAGGACCTGCTCGAATCGCTCCCAGTCAATCGCGTTAGGGTGGTCAAAGTCGAGCTCGCTCCGAAACGCCAGCTCGAGCTCGTGCTCATCATGCCGCTTGTAGAACGAATCCTGCGAGAGGATAACGACGTTGGGGACGTGATTGAGGGCCGAGAGGATCTCTTTTGCAACGGAAGTCTGAACATCGTGAAGCAGCGCCGTCAGCTGAGGAGGCAGGTAGAAGAAGCGTGCCGGTCGAGACGGACCTTGCCCGACGCGGAGCCACCCGCGATGCCAATCACGTAGCTCGTCGCCGCCTGGCCGTGCTGGTTGTACCAAGGTGGCCGGCCCCACGAGTGGCGTCCAAGGACGACTGAGCCGCCACCCTTCCTCGGCGTCGAGGGTGTCGCCCGACCTGAGACGGGGGCGGTCGCCGCGAGGGCGGGGGTGCCGGTTGCCGAGGTCGTGCGCGAGAGTAAGGGCGTGAGAAGAGGCGTCGCGAGCGCCATGTTCGGCGGTCGGGCTAGGGGACACGAAAAGGAAAAGCAGGCCGACTGCTGGTCGTGGTCCGAGATGGGTGAGAGGGCGAGATGGCGGGCTGGTTGAGATGAGCACGGGGTCGAGACGCTCTCGTGGGCTGAAAGGTTTGGCGCAGGGCACGCGCAGCAACGCCGGCTGGCGCCGAGCCAACCCCTTCGGGCGGCGGACGAGATGCTCCAAACCCGGCCGGGGGACCAGCCATCGGGCCTATCTCTCAGCGACCCTTGGCCTAGTTGGGCGAGAACATGTGCCATGACCGCAAATTCATTCCCGTCCAGTCTTCAGCAGCCATCGGCCGTTGGACCCCTTAGTGCACCCCTTTTCCCCCTCGAGCCAGCGCTCGCCCTTGCCTCGATTGGGCGAACCCTGGAAGCCAAGGACGTCCTGCTCCATCCATGCCAAGTCGGCCGGTCCAACATCCCTGTAGGCCGCCCGGGCGACCCGCCAGGCCGCCTCGCGTTGCTTTGGCAGGCCGTAAAGGAGGGCAAGCCGTTCGAGTGGGTGGACCGGCACGGGCGGATTTGGCGCGAGCAAATGATTCAGGGCGACGTGGTTGGACGTGATATGAGCGCGGTAGATCCGACGAGGCAATGCGAGTGTTGAGCTGTGGGTTGAGAGGAAAGGCTGGGCGACCTCTTTGCCCTTGCGTGGCGTGGCCTGTCGGCGGAGGTCGGCCGGCGCCGAGGCGTAAAGTGCCGACGGCGAGCCGGTCATCTCTGTAAGGACCTCGACGAAGGCGGCCGGCGATTGATGATGCGAAATCTGGAGGATAAGGAAGATGGAGCAGAAGAGATCCCGCTCGTCCGCACTAGGAGGTTGGCGGGTTGGGACCCGTACGGCTGGGGGCACCGGCCTGGCGGCAGCCCCCCGTCGCACGTGCGGCGGGACGTAGGCGGCTTGAGCTTGGGGCTGATCATCGACCGAGAGCTTCGACAGAGTGATCGCGAGCGCGTCGTCGGCCAGGCCGGGTCGAGGGACGACCGGATAGAGGTCGCGAACGAGGCCTGACAGCGACGAGATGAGGTGCGGAAGGCTGGCGGTCTTTAATGCCAGCCGGGCAGCCGTCTCGTAAACTGATGCAGCACAGTGGGTCAGCTCAATCACTCAAGCTCCCTTGATGGCTCAGACCGTCAATAGACTCACCCTCAACCGCGAACGCGTCTCTGCGCTTAGAGGCGACGATGCCCTCCCGCAGCTTACCTGATGGGGCCGGTTATCGATCCGTCCCGCATCAGCCCTTGCACCTGGCTACATGTTGGACGGCGGGCGAGCTCACGAAGCAGAAGAAGCATGTCGACTGCGGCATAATAGGCGTCGCGTTCGTCATCAATGGTGAGGAGCTTGCCCCAGCTGTCGTCCAAGACGGCGCCAAAGCGCGACCGCTGGCTGTCGAGCTGCCGTCAGAGGATCAACGTGATCAGCCGTCAACCATCGCCGACAGACTTGGGGCGGACGATAAGTGTCAAAGCTCACCTTGCCCTCGATATGTTCTCTAAATTGCTCCTGGACGGCATATGAGAGGAGGGCATCCTCATCGGCCGCATGGCCGCCAGAGCGCGACGGCGAAGCGAGCAAGTCCATCTGGCTTAGCTGCCGGCGAGTCTCCGGCGCGTAGATCTTGTATGGGGCTGTCATTGGATCCTGAGATCTTGATCCTGGGGACTAATGACCGGCAGGTATATATGTGAGTGAAGGGTTGGGGTGTCGTTGACGTCAAGGCGAACGCCAATGTTGGCGTCCGGCCGGGAGCCGCTAGCCGGCCACCGGCGGCGGCGGAGGCTGACGCTTTGATGAGATCCAGGCCACGTCCCGCCTCTAAAGGACGCCATACGAGAATCAGAGATACTTTGGACAGGTAGCGCGATCCAGAACGTCTCAACAGCAGCCTCGAAGCAAGGTATGGCGAGTTGAGCGAGTAGGTGTTAAGCTTGCACCATCAGGCGCTATGCCTTGCCACCCCTCTCCCAAGGCCGTCGACGGCCGGCGGTGACAAAGTGGAAACGAAACCCCCGAGCTGCTAGCCTTGCTCTTGCGAACGAGCCACGACTGGTCGCCAGCCGCTGGCGCCGTTTAAATTATCTCCTTGCCTTTTGACGGCTGCCTCGGGTCTCGAGGGCCAGGGACGACACGCGCGCGGTACGCCCTGCGTCGAGCAGGCGGCCATCTCGCTCGTCAGCTGTCTCTGCATTTGGCAGAAGAGGAGCCCTCATGTCCCGATGGAAACGCACGGGCTAGCGTTCTCCCGGATCTGATCGAGTTGTGCTATCTTGGCTTCGCGTTCAGGCTTGTAATGGGGGTCCTTGGCCGACGACGAGCTTGCAGCGGCGGCTCCTGACTGGCTGCCAATGTGGGTGCTGGAAGGCGTGCCCGACGATGCTATCGATCTTGCGGCGTCGTCGGCGAAAATATGATCCTGTGGGACGACCGGCATGGGTGCAGGCACAGCGAGCAAGGAGATGGAATCGCGGTGATGAGAGTGGAGGGGCAGGGCAGGGCGGAAGAGCATCGCTTAATCATACGCGGCTTAGCCCAGGTGAAGTGATCGCTCGGCAGCCTTGTGCTCAAGTCGAATCTCCGCAAAGCCAAGAGAAGGCGCTAGGAATGGATACTGAATACGATGGTACATGACGCGATGCGCCGGCCGATTGAGATGATACAATGGGGAAAGCTGGCAGGGGCAACCCCCGGGAGTCTAACAGGCGGTTGAGCAATGGAAGGGCGCTGCTCCTCGCATGTGGACGCAGCGCCCCTTTTCGTCACGAATGAGGGAGTCTATCCAAGGAGATCGCCCATGCCGGCGGCCGAAATGGCGAGGAGGGTATCTGGAGTCATTATGTCGTCGGGGGTCAGCCCGTATCGCAATAATAATCCTGTTGAGAGGCCGCAGCCGAGAGGACGACGCACCCTCCTCGAGGTACTTCGATACGCCGATCGAGTCGCTCAGGCCCTTGCGCCGACGCGACTTGAGGACAAGATCGCGTGCAAGGGCTGACAGAAGCAAGAGATTGCGGGTCAGCGGCTACGCAAGCCTGAATAGATTGCAGAGAGATGGCCAGCAAATCAGAGACTTACACTGGCCGGATGCCGGCTCGAGCGGCCGGAGGACAATCGACGTGTCGGTCGGGTCTCCGGGTACGATTGCCCAGTGGTCAAACGTCTGCGTGCAGAAGGCCTGGCCCTGCGTGGCAGCTGCGGGATACGGCAAGACGATCGGGCGCGCTATCAGCAGGGCGTCTCGGCCGGCCAGCTGCAAAGGGGACGTACTTCGCAGGTCGGTCTCAAATCCGGCCGAGTCGAGGACCGGAATGAGCGCCTTGACGGTGTAGAGCGGCGAGCCGGCCTTCGGCACATCCTTAGTGACGTGTCCTCGCCGGCGGGCGAGCACGGTAAAGACGGCGGCGACGCAGTCGGCCGGTGCCTGGACCTCCACGGAGTACATCGGCTCCATCAGCCGGGGCGAGGCCATCAGGAAGGACGAGTAGCACACTCGGCGCGCGGTCGGGATGACCTGGCCCGAGCCGCGAAGGATCGCCTCCTGCGCAATTGAGGCGTCGAGGATGCGGAACTTGACGTTGCGCATGGCTGGGAGAGAGCGGAGGCACAGAGGACAGAATCAGCGGCAGGTCGGTCGGCAAGAATCAGAAGGAACGCACGCTCGTCGCAAAGAGGGCCCTCTCGCGAACCCCACTGGAAGCCCTGCTTGATGCTCTCCTTGACACTCAGCATGAGCTTCTTGTCGACCTCGGAAGGGAGCGTATCGTCCATGAGGATGTTGGGTCCGTTGTCGTCCGGCCCAAAAGCCCAGATTGAGCGCGAGGCGAGCAAATCCCACTGGTACTTCTGCTCGAAGTGCTTTCCCCGCTCCTTAGCCGTCATGCGCATCGAGACGCGGCCCGTCTCAATGTCGTCGGCAATGCCCGACTCGAGCGGCTCGGCAATGACCGTCAGTTTGTTCCTGCGATGAACCGGTAGTTAGCAGGCTGGACATTAGAATAAAGAGCGGGAGCGACTCACTTCTTGTTCGGAGTCTCGGCGTAAACCTTGAGGGCCGAGGTCTCAATGACGGTCTCACGGAATTGGACAACCGGGTCCGAGACCTTGATCTCGATTTCGGCAAACAGCTTGCGAAGGTCGTGCATGACCGAGTCGAGATAGAGCTCGCCCGTGCCGAGGATGACGTGCTCGCCCGACTCCTCGACCTTGGTCGCGACGAGGGGGTACGACTTGTTGACCTTGCGCAGGCCATCGAGCATTTTGGGCAATTCCGAGGGCGCGATCGGCTCGACCGCAATCTTGAGGACCGACTGCGTCATGTGCTTGAGCGGGCTAAAGATGTAGAGCTCGTCCTCGATTCCTGTTCGGGCGACAATCGTCGCCGTCTTGGTGATCGACTTATCGACGCCGCCGACGAGGACGAGCGAGCCTGCAGGCGCCTCCTCGCACTCGACAAAATAGCGCGACTCCGAGACCCAGATGTTCTCGACAACCGCGTCGACGGAGTCCTCCTCATCGTCAGGGCTGTAGCCTTCACCAAGGACACGTACCGGCTGGCCGCGACGCAGGGTGCCAGCCATTACCCGGCCGAAGGCGCGGAACTCCTGGGCATCGGCCGTGTGGTAGAGCTTTGAGACGTGGAAGACGACGGGCACGGCCGGATCAGAGGCAATCATGCTCTGGGCGAGGGTCGTATTGAGAGGGCCACTGTAGCAGCGCTCGACCTTACGCGCGGCGCCTTCGCGCGGCGAGGGCACGTGATTGACGAGCATGTCGACAAGGCCGGTCGAGGGCCCAAAGAACTGGTCGAGGACAGCCTTAAGCAGCGGCTTAACGTCAATCTTATACGTCGCCGGCTTGAGCTCGATCCCGAGGCCCTCGAGCGTCTCGCGCAGGCTTGCCGTGTCCTCCGAGAGGACCTGCGTGTAGATCTTGTACAGCGGCTCAAGCACGAAGTGAACGAATGACCGCGGGTGGTCAATTCCCTTTGACTTCTTCGAGAACTTGCGCGTCTCTTCGTCGTAGAAAATGTTGCCCCAGAGCCGGTCGGCAAACGCAGCCGTGTCCATCGGGCCGTACGTCTGGCTGTAAAGTTCGGCAAACGAGGCGGTCGTAAAGCACCAGCCCATCTGCGTGCTCGCAAAAGCTACGTTACCCAGCTCGGGGCTCAGCCGGCGCTCAGGCGAAGGGTCGACCGAGGCAATGACGGTGTTGACCTCCTCGATCGTGTGCTTAATCTTGTAGTAGGCCTCAGCCGGCGGCAGCCGAAGCTCAAGGATGAGCCGATCCATCTTGTTGACCACGAGAACGATCGAGAGGTCCTCGGCAATCGCGTACCGGATCAGATCCTCTGTGTTGGCCATTACCTGCGAAATTTCAGGGCATTGGCACTTGGGTCAGGGCCCGGACTTGGAAGATTGCGGTCGCGGAAGAGGACGCACGCCCTCCACAACGTCGACGACGAGCACCATGCCGTCTGAGAGCCGGCCAGCGGCGGCAACCTCATCGACAAAGTTGACGTGACCGGGCGTGTCGATCAGGTTGACAAGGTGCGACTTGCCACGCGTGTTCTGCAGGATGAGCGACATTGGCGACGACTTGATTGAGATGCCGCGTGCGCGCGAGAGGATGTGGGTATCGGTGTAGCGCTCCTGTAAGGTGTCCAGGGGTAAAAGAGCATATTAGGGGTGGGCCTAGCCGCAACGCGAGGCGCCCGTGAAGAGTCATGAAGAAAAGGCGCACCGGCTGGTCGGCGTTCCAGGTCATCTGGTGCGTCTCGAAGACGAGCATGTCAAGAAGCGACGTCTTGCCATGATGAAGGTGGCCGGCGACAACTACGTTGCGCATCATGTCCGGGTGGTTCATCATGTCGAGCATGAAGCTGCGAGAGAGGAGTCATTACGTCAGCACCTGATTCCAAGCGGCTTTGACTCGCGGCAGGCCATCCGTTGCAGGCACCGATCTGTGCTACGCACCTCTTGTCGAATCGCGTGACGGGCATGTCCTTCTCGACGACGTTGTACTTGCGCACCTTGATCGGCGCAACGATCGGCTCAGTCAGGAGCTGCGTGTCCTCCTCGTGGACGAGCGCCTCGACATCCTCGCCGTACGTGTCCTCAGTCGAGGCGTAGTACCGCTTGTTCTCGTGCAAGACGATCTGATTGCTTGGTCCGGCTGCAAGATGAGCCCAAGATAGAGGCGCGGGACGAAAGCAGTTGACGGATCGGATGATAGACGAGGGAGAGCGGAGCGCAAGCACGCTTTGTCAGTCTGTCGAAACAAACAGCAAGAGCTACAAGCTGTACAAGCTTCCGCAGTTTTGGCGCCACCAGAAACACTGGGACGCACCATTGTCTACATCCATGTCGGCCACCGAGTCGTCGACGCCAGCAGCAGTGCCGCCGGTCGGGATCCCATCGAAGGCGTCAGTAGCGCCGCGGACATCGGCCGGGACGTCATTCACCACCCGGTCGTCGACGTCCGAGTCGTCCGAGTCGGAGCCCTGCAGGCGTAAGGAAATCGGGAAGGTCAGACGACACGTGCATGCGGCGCGTGGTCGGTTGAGCTCGCCGGGGATGAGGTGGACGAACGATGTAGTTTCCAAACTGACAGGCGGCGAGAGAGCGGCATCAGCGAGGGCCTTTTTCGACGAAAAATGCCGCTCTTGAGGCGTACCTCGTCGTACTGGTCCATCCTGAGAGCGCAGGCAGGAAGCTGAAGGGAGGAGAAGGTGAGGAAGGCAAGATGCAATGGGCGGCCGACCTCGCTGTCTTCGCCTGCAGAGGGCCCTCGGACTTCTTTTTTATTGTTCGCTTAGGGCTCGGCCTGAGGCGACTCGTCGTAGAGCGTGCCCCCTGCTCGGCCGACTGCCTTCAACGACCGCCCTTGCAGCTCGACGACCAAGATGTCCGGCCTGAACGACGAGACTCTGCATCGGGTGGGCTCTCATTTGCGCTCGACGTCTGCGAGCTGGAGTCCGCTTCGCTGACCAGGATCGTGCTCTCGCCGCGCGCGCCCGTAGGTCCTGCAGCAGATCCAGCTACAGCTCGTCCGCTCGCGCAAGGAGCTCTCGCTCGTCCAGGCACAGATCGCTGCCAAGGAGAAGGAGCGCCGGATTCTCTCGCTCACTAAACGCGAGATCGGCGCCGTGCCCGAGAAGGAGGATTCGGGCGAGGAGGTGCGGATGTACAAGGGCGTCGGCAAGATGTGCGTTGCTCGTCCGCACGCCGTGAGCCCACGGCCGCGCGCCGTTGACCTCTGCCCGCCTCGCTTGCCCTTCCCCATCCAGGTTCATGCTGCAGCCCCGGCCGGAGATAGTATCGGAGCAGGTCAAGCTCGACGCTGCGCTCGCTGACGAGCTGGACAACCTTACCAAGAAGGTGCCGCCCGGACCTGTGACCCGAATCAGCGATCGACTGGCCGTCTGACCTCCTTTTGGCGCCGTCATTCGCAGGCAAAGTATCTCCAGAAGCAGTTCGACGACGCTGACGGTCAGATGAAGGACATCGTGCGTCATGAGTAACCGTGTGCCATCGTTGAACCAGGTGTGCCGGAGGCTGACCGGTTACGCCTTGCGCGACCCTGCCTTAGTTCCATGCCCAGACGCGTCAGCAGCAGCAGCAGCAGTGATTGCGCCTTTGTATCTGGCGCTACGATGAAGAAACCGCTGCAATCCGGCTGCCGCTTGTCGTATACAGATTCTTCTCGCCTCGGGCGCCTTGCCCAAGCGGCTACCGCGTTCAGGTCAGCCTCATTTGTGCCACACGGCACGGTCGGCCGAGAGGCTGGCAAAAAGGGTCCTTGTCCCTTTTGCTGGGACGGCCATCCCAGACGCGCCTGGTCTCTCGACGAGACCGCGGGGCGCCCGACTTGCTCCACCACGAAGCGATGCGATGTCGATGGCCCGCTCGTCCTCGAGATAGTCAGAGCATGCAGAGCGCAAGTCGAACGGGCAGCGATGCGGGGCAGACAACGAGCGTGCAGGGTACAGCGACAAGGGTGAGTATGCCAAGAGGGAAGAGGCAAAGACAAGGGGTCCGAGTTACAGCTTGGGCGGAACTTGCAAAAGGAAGCGATGCCGGAAGGCGGGCAGAGGGAAGTTTCAGACGGCGACGGCAGTGCTTCTGATCGAGAGCGTCTCGAGTGCACGCCGGGCGACCAGTCGGTGGTCCTTCCTCGAAAAGGCCGACGGCGGCGATGTGCGGGGGTCAGGTGTTGGCGACGTGAGCTTGGCCGAGAGGCCCGAGAGCGTCGAAGACTCAGGAGCCGAGGACGAGGCCGAAGACAACGATTTGAGCGAGGTGACCGGGGGCACGGGGGACGGGTTGAAGACCGACGAGCCGATTGGAAACCGCGTAACGCGGAGGAAGAAGCAGCAGATCACAGTTTCGCTCGAAGCGTTGACCTGACCGACGCGGAGCGTCACGGAGGTGAGCGTGGTCGGCCAAAGTAGACGACTGCGGACGAGGCTGGAAAGACGCACGATAACAATTTCCCAGTCGCCCTCGTCACTGTCCTTGGGCCAGGCCTCGAAGCCGCCCTCACGGAAGGTGAGCCACGGCGGAAGCGGCGCGGGACCGTCGACCAATGAGCAGTAAGCGTGCACATTGACCTCCAAACGCCCAGACGCAACGATGGAAGGGTCGTAAGACGGAATGAAGACGAAGGGCTCGTTCGTTCGCAACTCGTACAGGTCGACGACGCTGCTGCTGCGGGTGCTGGCGGTACAAGTGTCGCCGACATCGAGGCTGATTACCGACAGAGCTGCCGAGGAAGAGCTCGCTGTTCCGCACGAAAAAACTGATCGTTCTGGGCGCGTACACGGGTCGTTGCCGATGCGGCCGCGTGGGGGGCGAGGGAAATCTGAAGAGTTGTCGGCGCAGAGGGCCGGCGGCGCGACGTCGTCGATCGAGTAGATTTCCTCGATCGAGCCGTCGCTACGATGGGAGGAGTAGTCGCTCCCGAAACGTTCGTCTGAGAGGTCGATGACGGATGAGCGATCGGTCTGTCCGGCAGATCTAAACAAGACTTCGGGTGGCAAAGTCGCGGAATCGATCAACGTCACGATCGTCGACATCGGTGCCACCGCGGGCCGCTGAGTCGGAGATGGGTTGCTGTCGACGATGAGGGCAGGGGCGATGGCTGTCGGGGTTACCTCGACAGCCGCCGACGTGATGATGCTCGGCGGGTTCGAGACGCGGACGCACTCCGCGAAGGTTGATGATGCCCGCCGGGCGACCGAGATAATTGCCTCGTCGAGCGAGTAAGCTAAGGACGTGTCGGTGCTGTAGTCGGATGGAATCGAGAGGTCGCCGGGATGAGTGTCGGTCGCTCGCCGAGGGGGAGGGGCTTCGGTCTGATGGATGACTTTTGAGGCCGCCTCGCCGCTTGGCCGGCCAGTAACACTCCTCGCAGACCACCGATACGTCTTCGGTGATTCCCAGGATGCCAGTGAGGCCTTCTCCGAGTGGACGCTTGGCAGTTCAAGGGATGTAGAGTTGGAAGCCAGCCGGTCGGCGAACGGAAGCGAAAGCACTCGTCGAGTGTCGGCAACATGGGCTGCGAAGGGCAACGGTAGGGCCGAGCCGAGGGACGACATCGAGCCGACCGATTCGACGTCACTTCTGGCCGGCCAGACTCGGCGATATGGAAAAACCCAGATGTAAGTCGATGTCGACTTTTGGGAGGCGGTCTCCTCGGCCGGCGATGCCCACGTCTTGCCCTTGAGGGAGCCTACTTTCGTGCCGACGGATGAGCCCGAGATGACGCGCCGCGTGAGCGAGACAATTCGGCCGACGGCGATAGATAATGCGGACACAGACGACGCCGACCCCAGGCGATTCGTCGATGAGGTTGGAGAAGAGTGAGGGGTCGTCGCGAACGCCGAGCTAGGGTCAGTTGTCGATCCATGGGTATCAAACGCGCCTCGCTCGACGTCGTACTTGAGCTCGTCAATGTGAGTGAGGGACGAATGCTGGGCCATCTGCTGCGGTCTCGAAGCTGAAGAAGCGGCCGCCGGCGACTCGCCTGAGTCGTGACGACGGCGAGCGAAGGTCGCTTGTAGCATTGCGCCCCACTTGTGACGGCGTTGCGGCTGCCGTGCGAGGTGAACGAGGAGGAGAAAAAGACCGAGAGCCGCAACTGTGCCGATGATGACGCCGACAAGACGCATGCCCACCAACAAGACATTTGGGTTTCGACCCTCAGCTTGGCGAGGAGAAAGGGTGATTGTCCTTGATCGGCGCGAAGTCGCGTTCAAGACTGAATGATAAGCCTCGACTGTGACAGTGATGGACGGGAAGGGTAGATCAAAGGGGACCATGTTGGTCTTTGAGCCGTCGACCTTGCTGCTCGAAGAAAGTGCCGCGAGCTGACCGGTCACCGCATCAAAGACAAGCCAGGAAGCGGCTTCGCTCGGCTCGGACGCGATGGTCAGCAGCGGCCGAGTTCCGTCCGCCGACTTGACCGCATCCGAAGCAAGGTCGAGACCAAACATCTGTCCGGGCGTAGCGATAGCGGTCGCGTTCATGTCCAGAGAGGGCGGGAGTAGGGCTGGGTAGATCGAACCCGGGAGGCCAAATGAGGCCGATGACCCATTGCCGTACTCGATGACGACCGGAAGGATTAACGACGATCGCGTCGGCGTCCAAGCAGTTGGGGGAAACGACTCATCCGTCGCAAGCTCGGCCTTGATGTTGCCGATGAAGGTGCCCGCCCTGTGAAGAAGATATACGCACGCGGTCAGCAGGCTGGCCCACAGCGGATCGGACGCGTAAACACGCCAGTAACGGACCGACCTGTCGGACCATTCGAGGCCAGCAACGGCAGAACAGTTGATCTCGACGCTACTGTTGGGACCGTCAAGGACGGCCGAGAGCTCAGACGTCAGCGGCGCCCAGGGCTGATCAACGAGGCCGGTCGTGATGTTGAGCCGCTGGAGGAGGCGGACGTTGGGCATCGTCGGCGAGGCGGAGGGAGTCGGCGAACCGGACGGCGTTATGATCGCCGATGACGGGATTGACGCCGATGAAGGAGGTGTGGAAGCGGATGGGTGAGGCTGACCGGCTTCGATCTCGCCCGGACGCGGCGTCGAGCTGACAACGACCTCGAAGCCTTCGCAGAAAGCCCCGGCGTGCGCCCGGCCGCACAGCTGGAAGTTCCAGACGCCGGTCGAAGGAGGTGCGACGCCCGAGAAGTAGAGTCCTGGTGCATCGAAAGCGAACCAGCTAGGCAGGGCGTCTCCCGCTGGGGCAAGTGAGGCCGAGTAGCTCACGGTCCCCTTCGCTGACGAGGACGACATGACAAACGTCGAGCGGGAGAAGGCGATGGCAAAGGACCACTAGCAGGAGAGCGCGTGACACGTCAGACTTTGGATAGAGGCGAAACGAGCAGTTCGACGTACGTTAGGAGGTATCCGGACGGACGGAGCCGTCGCGAGGGTGAAGACTGAGCTGAGCGCTGGATTATTTGAGACGAGCTGACTGGCGACGCCGGCGCCCTCAACAACGCTTTCGGACCCGGACGTTCGGCCAGCAAGATGTGTGCGGTGAGGGGATCCGTCGAAGTACGTTGCGCGACCAGCTACGGCATGGTTGGCGAGCAGCGCGAGGGTAAGGATGTTTGTCGCGCGCATCGAGAGGCGGGAAGCTCAAGAACAGAGAGACCGGGTAGGTGGCGCAGTGGAGGCGGCCGGCCAGAGAAGGGAGCGAAGGAGAGCCGGTGACGCAGGAGGGTTGGCGCAATGAGTGAGTGGGAGAAAGCTTTAGAATGAGTCTGGCCGGTCGGGGAAGGGGGGGGGGGGGGGTGGATAGTGTGAGCAGCGGCGGTGCTTCAGAAGGCGCGCCGTCGAGCGGTAGGGCGTCAGCCATTCACATGTCAGCTTGATCGCGACCCTGTTCGAGCGAACGCGTCCTCTTGTGGCGGGGGCTGAACAAGGCACACGGTTGATGGTGGCTGGGTCAAGTTGACACGTCGGCGCTGCAGGTGACGGTTCAGGCACGCCGGACCCGTCTTCGGCCTGGGCTTGTCTGGCGAGCCGCCAGGGCGACAGCCTGAAAGGAGCACCATCGGCATATTCTGGCAATGATACCAATGAAAATGCAACCCCGACAAGGTCGAGGGCTGGATCGGAGTTGTAGAAGGGAGGCAAGGCGCACAGGTACGGCTGGCGTTGCTCTAGTCGGATTCGTTTCGCCCCCGACACCGACCCCCTTGGCTGCCGCCTTCCCCCTCCCTATCACACAGACCGCACGAAGCAGATTATGTCCGACCCTGCGAGCTCATCGACTCCTCCGGTCGCCTCGTCCGACAAGAAAGACGACGGCTGGATCACCACGGCTCCGTCCGAAGCCGCAGCGCCCGCAACGCCAGCCGAGCCGACGCCGTCATCAGCAGCGCCTGCTGCTCCTGCTCCTGCGACCGCTGCCTCAGACGAGAACGGCCAAAAGGCCGACCGGGCTTTGAGCTCGCTCGCAAGCCGCATCGGCGGTCTCTCAACCGACGCACCTGAGGAGGCCAAGGAGGCTGAGGCGCCTGCGGAAGCGGTGGAAGATGGTGCGTGCCTAGATTCGACTGCCCGCCATCCGGGCAACGTGGGAGAACGGCCCAGACGCATGCTCCATGATGTCGAGAGCAGAGGCTTGATCTGGGACTGTTGGGCTTGTTGCTTAGGAGCTCAATGTTGACCATTTATTCTGGCCGCCTGCTCAACTCGCAGGGGATAATCTGACGCCCAACCGGTATCAGGTCTCGGTGCGTCGTCGCCTCAATTGTCCCTAGCATTCACAGGCCCTCGGCCGTTCAGCGGTCTGACGACTCGACCGACTTGACCACACTTGTCTCGTCCTTCAGGTGACGCTCGCTGATCAGCAGGCGGATCCGAACTCGCCGCTATTCAGCATCAAGTCGTTTGAGGACCTCGGCCTGTGCGTCGCCCGGCACTAACCCCTTCCCGCCGTCATTCGCCTAACCCCCTCTGCGACTCATTGACGCTGCCAGTCATCCCAACCTGCTCAAGGGAATCTACGCGATGAAGTTCCAGAAGCCGTCCAAGATCCAGGAGCGGGCCTTGCCGCTTCTGCTCCAGAACCCGTGCGTTTCCATGCTGCTCTGAATTGTGTGCAGACGGAGCTCATGCTCGAGCTACAAAACAGGCCGCAAAACATGATTGGCCAGTCGCAGTCGGGAACGGGAAAGACCGCCGCCTTTACGCTGACGATGCTCAGCCGGACCGACTTTGACCTGAGTAAGCCGCAGGTGCGTGGCTCGCGGCTCCGCCTGCACGAGTCAGACGCCGTGAGATGAACCCGTCACACCGATGCTCATGGCTCGCGCCCGATACCAGGCCATCTGCCTCGCTCCTTCGCGCGAGCTCGCCCGGCAGATTGACGACGTCGTCACCTCGATGGGCCAATTTACTCCGCTCAAGACCTTCCTGGCTGTCAAGGACTCGTTTGACAAGCACTCGGCCCCGACCGACGCGCACATCATCATCGGCACGCCGGGCACCGTCCTCGACATGATTGTCAAGCGCAAACTTGATGTCAAGAACATCAAAGCCTTTGTGCTCGACGAGGCCGACAACATGCTGGACCAGCAGAGCCTCGGGGAGCAGACGCTGCGCGTCAAGAAGTGCGTTCGCAGCGAATGGTGTTCTTGGGACATCAGTCTTCATCGGCTGATCCTGCAAGACTCGCTCTCTACTCAGCATGCTGCCCAAAACGATGCAGCACATCCTCTTCTCGGCTACGTTTCCCGACCTGGTTCGGACGTTCGCCGCCAAGTTTGCGCCCAACGCTAACGAGATCAAGCTTGCGCAGGAAGAGCTCTCGGTCGATGGTATCCGCCAGTTCTATATGGACTGCAAGGACGAGGCGACAAAGTACGACGTTCTCGTTGAGCTCTACAGCCTGCTGACAATCGGCCAGAGCATCATCTTCTGCAAGGTCGGTCTTTCTTCCAGGTGCTGCATACGCTCCCGTGCTCTGCGCTTTGGCTATCTAACGGCTTTCTCGTGCCCCTACTCAGCGGCGAGACTCGGCCGACCACATCGCGCAGCGCATGCAGGCCGAGGGTCACCAGGTTGCTTCGCTGCACGGTCAGAAGGAGGCCGGCGAGCGTGACGCCATCATTGATGGCTTCCGCGACGGCAAGACCAAGGTCCTTATCACGACCAACGTCATCGCACGCGGTATCGACATCCAGCAGGTCAACATGGTTGTCAACTACGACATGCCGCTGACCCATGACGGCAAGCCCGACTCGGAGACGTACCTCCACCGGGTCGGCCGGACTGGCCGATTCGGTCGCAAGGGCGTCGCGATTGCCTTCGTCCATGACAAGCGCTCGTGGGACGAGATGCACGCGATCGAGGAGGACCTCCAGCGCGAGATCATCCGCGTGGACACGGCCGACTTTGACGAGATGGAGGCGGTGCGTCGCAACTCTATCGCGGACGAACCTCTACATGGCCGCATCGCTGATTCATTTTACCGCCCTTCCCGGTGCTCCAACCCTTGCAGACGATCAAGAAGGCTATGAAGTCATGAGCAGTTTTGTTCCTTCGAGAGAGACGCGCACGCCATCCACTTTAGTCTGCCTGAGCGAGGCCTGGGCGATGGTTTGAAAGTTTGGGTTTCGATGGCTACATGATGAGGACAGGACAGGCCATTGGATTGACTTGAGAACTAGTCTGAAGTCAAGGGGATCAAGTTAAGCCGGTGAACGCACGCCCGTCGGCGCAGCATGCGCCGCCGAGTGATGCGGCGAAGCGCCACCAATGGCCGGCCCAGGAGGAGCTCGTTGTCTCTTCACCATCACCCATGAACCATCTGCCAATATGGACTCGCTCCCAGCCTCGGTCGACATACCGGAAGTCTCTTCGCCGGAACTCACAGACGCTCGCGAGGAGACAGTGCTTGATTTGACGATGACCTGGTCTGGCAAGGTGCGATCCGACACGCGCCGGAGGGGCTTGCAAGCCGAAGCCCGACTTGACCTAGCCACCTTCTGCCCGTCAGCAAAAGATATAGCTGATCTAGGAATCCTCTGGCTCGCAGAAATTTGCGCTCCAGGTTCCAGATCAGGACCGGTCCGTCCCGTCGATTAAGGCGGGCCGGTGACAGCGACCTTGCTGATGCTACTCCCCTTACCTGTTGGCTGCGCATCCCCCATCCTAGGATCTACGACCTCAAGGTGAGGGCTATATCGCTTCCATGCCGGCACACACCGCCTCGATGCTAGGCTCCTGAGCTTCTTAACGAGCGGCGCGCTTGAGAAGCCTGCAAGGGGACGTAGAGGAGGGCCGGAGGCTGGCCTTCTCACCATGCCAGTTGAGCCCGTGCGCTGACGCCGTCTCAACATCCGTCTTGGTAGAACATGATCTGGTCGCTGACCGAGGTTCCGCCCGAGCGCCTCAAGATCCTCGGCTTGACAACATCCAAGCTTCAGCCGATCGACTCGGACGTTATAGGCGAGCTACAGATCAAGAAGGGCGGCAAGTTTATGGCACTCGGTGCGTCGTCCGCTCGTTGCGGAGCCTCGACACCCAGTGAGACCTGGCTGATGCTCTCAGCACTCGTCACAATCAGGCACAAGTGAAGCCAACAGCTTTAAAGACCCGACACGACTGCAGAAAGCGGAGGTACAGGATGACTTGGATGTGGACTACGCCGCCGAGAAGGTTCAGCCAGCCGACGTTCGTTTCGCCTCCATGCTTTTTGTTGCACTGTCGGAGTCCAACCTGCTGACACCAACACCAACAGGACCCTCGAAACAAGCGCAAGATTCGGGAGAAGACGGCTGCTCTTGACATTGAAGTGGGTCCAGCTCTGGGCGCCTCAGTTGCAGGCGAATCTGAGCACGCCCTGACTTGAGAGGCCATTGCTCTCGCCGACAGCTCATCCACTCTCTACGACCGGGCAAGAAACTCTTGGTCCTGGATCTCGACTATACATTATGCGATACGAAACCGCTAGTTTCTGGGTCACTCTCGACAGAGGAATGTGCACGGCCGGGCCTGCACGCCTTCCTCAAGGCTGTGTGCGTCGGCTGTCAGCTACATGTCCTCGGCGCACGTAGCCTGCTGACGAGTGCGCAACCCGAACTTGATTGTCGCAGATATGCGCAGTACGATATTTGCATCTGGTCACAAACCTCGTGGCGCTGGCTCGAGAGCAAACTGACTGAGCTGGCAATGCTCGGCGAGGAGGAGGAGCGGGGCTACAAGATTGCTTTTGTCATCGACCGACGACCAATGGTGCGTAAGACTGCCAGCTACGGGGCTGGCTCAATATGAGACTGATCATGTTTTGCCTGGTCATGGGACAGTACAAAATCTTCACGACCCAGAAGAAGGGCGGCGTCGTCAAGGAGCATAGCCATGAGGTCAAGTCGTGAGTCGGTGACTACCATGCCGACATCCCCAACATTGACTGACGCATACTGCCCTCCTTGCCCGCTTGACAGTCTGCAGATCCTCTGGAATCGCTTCCCGCAATTCGGCCCGGAGAACACAGTACACATAGACGACCTGCAGCGGTTCGTCGCCGCAGTCGCAATCGAAGCCGCTCGCAGCTCGAGCGCTGACTGACCTCACTCTCCTTCAGCAACTTTGCCACCAACCCAAAGCAAGGCCTCAAGATTAAGGCTTTCAAGGGCGCGGGTACAGCTGCCGCGCGGGCCGACAAGGAGCTCTGGCGGCTGGCCGACTACCTCCTCCGCTTGGCCGCTCTTGAGAGTTTCCTGCTCGTCGATCACGCCGTTGATTGGCCGGCCTTCAGGAAGCACTCGCACCGGTGATGACCATGCGCCTTTGAACAGGCCTTGTCTGTCCAGCAACAGCAACGGAGCGCTGGGAAGCTGGAGTTCATCCATGTCATCCGCCATTGCCGGCCGACTGCATACTGCCTTCAAACTCCTTAGCCCAGTCCTCGAGCTCGTCGTCGTCGTCGTCGTCGTCTTCGTCACTGATGCCGGCCTCGGCGCCGTCCTGAGAGGAGAGGTCGGAGCGAACGCTGGCCGAGTCGTCAAACGAGACGGTGCGTGGGATCCGTTTTGGCGAGAGTGTCGCGCTGCCTGGTAGGGCCATGGCCGACTTGATCGGGGACGGCGTCCGCGAGACATTCGGACCGAGTCGAGAGCGCTTGGGGGACGGCTCGCGCGTCGGAGGCTCGGTAAAGGTGAGGGGCGTCGCTGGTGTCGAGCCGTCGAAGAGCGAATCCGGCTCGGAGGGCACGGCCGAAGGCTGCCTCGGGCGCTTCTTGCGTGCCGCTTGCAAGAGGGGATGTGAGATTCCGACCAGAGAAGTGGTGCCTGAAGTAGAAGGCTGCATTTGTAGGTCGCCTCTGCTTGAACGCAAGGGGCAGGAGGGGAGAGCAGGGGGGGCTTAGGGGGTCAGTAGAGACGATGAGGAAGACGGCCATCGGCAGGAATTCTCAACCGAACGCACGACGTCTCCGCCTCGGCCGATTTGTGGTCGCCCTGCGGTTCGACTGCTGCTGGCTCATCGTCAGCGGTGATGTCGACCCGGCCGCCGTCGATCTCGTCCTTCGCGTCGGGCACGAGCGAGAATTCGCTGCCGCCTTCGCTGTCGCTCTCGAGAAACTCGTCGAGCTCGCGATCGATCTGGCTCCAATCAATTTCCTTGACGAGCTCTTCCTTCAGTTCGCCAAGCTTCTCGGTCTCGTCCTGCTCTTTGCTGTCGTCGACTGCTTCTGCCAAAGCAGTCTTCGGGGGCGCCGGAGCAGATGGGGGTGTCGTCGACGGCTCGAGCTCAAGCATGAAGGGTTCCTCGGCTTGGCGCTCCCAGAGCGCGCAGGATTGGAGAAGCCAACCGGGCTGAACAATGGCGATCCGGTCGCGGTGAGCCGGGCTTGAGGCTTCGTGCACTTTCTGAGTGCCGGGCTGAGGAAGTGGGGTGCAGAGCGCTCATAAGCCCGGGGCACTCACTTCGAAGGAGCGGACGAGTCCTCGATCGGAGACGCACCTTTGAAGCGATCAGATGGGTAACGGAGCTGTCGATTTGATGGCTACACCTCGCGCCGAAGGCGGTGGCGAGCTTCCACCAATCGAAGCTGCAATACGAGATCGTCGAGGAAGGTGAAAAGCAGCGCACTCAGCACAGGGTTGAGACAGAACAGCGTAAGGAAACGCAAGACGGGCCGCACGTCTCTGGCCGAACATTGAGAGGGATGACACCCGAGAAGGCGACATTGACGCCGGTGAGGACCTTTGCCTTGAGGCGGTCGATGATTTCCTTGACGTCGGGCGGCTTAGTTGGCCGGCGGACATTTTTGGGAGCAGAGTAGGCAAAGTAGTAACGCTTGTGAATCTCGACAAGCAGCTGCAGACGATGATGAAGGGTCAATCAAGCAGCCACGAGGTGTGCATCTTCAGCGCTCGGACGCACCTTCTCGACCCGCTCGAGCTCCGTGTCGGTATCCTCGAAGAGCCACTCCCAATCGGGGCTGTCGTCACCTGCCTCGGTCCCCACTTGCGACGACGCATCTTCTCCGCTACTGGGAGACTTCGCCGGTCGCTCGCCATCCGCCGATGCCTTGCCGTTCATAGCCACCCCGGTTTCAGTGGAAAGCGGCTTCTCCGATGACGGGGCAGAAGATTGAGTGCCCGCGCTGATCGCTCGGTCGATGGCGGCCTGAAGCGGTCGCTCTTCGCGAACGTCCTCAAGCTCCCGAGCGTGGTCGACCTCCTGCTGGAGACCTTGTGCATCGACACCGCTCGGTGTCGACGGCAAGGAAGCAGGGCTGGCGTTGATTGCCGATTGGGGTAAGGCGGCAGATGAGGCGCCAGGTGGCGCCGTGACGGCAGTGGAGGCCGAGGCGGCCGTCTCAGCTGATTCTGATGTTGAAGGGGGTAAGTCTGCTTCTGTCGACGTCAAGGCTTGTGCAGACGCCGCCGTCATTGGCTGTTGCGGCTGCTTTGGCAGGAAAGCCCCGTTGATGTCACCCGTCCCGACGAAAAACTCGTCTGTTGGGCATCGGAGGGAGGATTGGCTTGTAAGCCTCAGCAGTTCTGGACCCATGAGGTCTGCACGTCAACCCCTTCCGCGGGTGTTGCGAAATCGAGAAAGAGACAAGTGAGAAGCCGAGGATCACGCACAGGGGACGACCTTGATCAGGTTTCGTGCCTCAGACCAGACGTCGGATCGGTCGTCGATGATGACGACCATTGAGTTGCCGACGGGGAACAGGCGCTCGATTGACTTCTGAGTGAGGCCTAGTCCCGACAACGGGGCGCGAGACGGAGCACGGGAGGGCGGAGAACGACAGGTCAGCAAGGGCCAGGAGTGAAGCACTAGCCCTATACACGTCGGTAAGAGATGCATCAAAGCGGAGCGACGAGGCGGAGAGCTTGTGGAAGAGGATTGAGACGCACTGCCGCTCTCGTCCCTTGAGAGGATCCGGTCGCCAAAGAACCTCGCATCTGGATCGATCAGCTTGCAGACCTCGTTGGCGTACGCCCTCGTGCCCATTGTGTAGACGTGCATCTCGTATTGCTCCTCCATCCGCTCGAGAAACGCTTGTAGGTCAGGCCGAGGCTTGAGGTAATACCAGCAGGCCGGCGTCGGCGTCGTTGGGAGCCGGGGCTCGTCGAGCGTGAAGCGGCCGACGGACGCAAGGTTCGCACGCGCCGAGGCGCCCTTCAGGCGGCGCGAGGAAGGAGGGATTGAAGGATCGAGGTCGGCTAGCCAGTCGCCGACGGTCGGGTCGACCGTTGCATGGACGACCGTTTGATCCAGGTCAACGATCAGCGTCAGCTTGCGCGCGGTGTGCAGAGCGGTTGTGTGCGAATCGTGTAGGCGGGCCGCTTCCGAGGCCGAGACTTTGAGGAGCGGCGTCGTGTGCGAGATGGCGACCGACTCTCTTGCGCCTCCGTTGACTCGTTGGCCATCGGGCCGGGAGGAGGGGTCGGCAGCCTGGCCGGCGTCCATGAAAGTACGAGTCCTGGGGGGATCCGACCGCGTGCCGTGCAGGAGAGAGATATCGATCACGTTAGCTGCAGAATTCCACATCCACATCTACATCGCAGCTCAAAGGAAGGAATTCGAGCGTCGTCCGGTAGCGAGCCGTGCGCAACGGGAGTCGCTAGCAAGCGCCGACGCGACCGATCAATGCTCCCGTCAAGCCCAGAGTCTTGAAGCGAGAGGAGAGGGGAGAACGAGAGACGCACTCGGTCACATCCTGGAAGCAGGCAGTGCACATTCCCGCGAACACTTCCGGATGACCACACTCTTCCTCGATCATTCCAACTTCCCTCGGCCTCGTCACGACCTCGCCGGCTTTGATCGACCAGGCGGCCTTGCCCGGCAAGAGTGTGCCAGAGAGCGCAGAGAGCCACCGCCCTGACCTCTTCTCTGGACTCGCACCGTTGAAGGAGGAGCGGGATGAGGGTTGGTAGATGTAAGAGTAGGTGAGGAGGACGTCGCCTCGCTGGATTGGTGTCGACGGAGCGGTGAGTGAGAGGAGGGTGATGGGATAGGGCAGATCCGGGGGCAGACAGAGGGGTGTCCTTGTGGGAGCGGCCATTTTGACGAAGCTTCCACTACGGAGCTATGGTAGCTCCAATGCCGTGCTCGCTCGAGCGATGGTCGAGCGGTCAAGGGCGGAGCGGTGACTGGCAAGCTGGGAGAGTGAGCACGGTTGGGAAAGTCAGCTCAAGCTTGATCGGCAAGCCGCCCGGTCAATAAAGCGAGACAGGACATACGAGTCCTGTTGCTACTGAAGGAGTCTGAAGTAGCTTTGCTGGGCTCAGTCGCAAGCTGGATGACGCGTCTCGGGCAGCAATTAGGCAGAGGGCCGGGACGCGCTAGGTCGACGGGGTGTCGAGAGAGAGAAGTGCGACCGAGAAAGGTTGGCTTTTCGACAAACGCTTGAAGGGAGCGAATCAATCTCGGAAACGGGGCGGCTGGTGAAACCGTGTTAGACCCTCGCTGTCACGTGGCCTGGTCGTCGGATAGGGGTTGTCGTCAAAGGTGAGAGATGGTCAGACGAGTAACGTCGAGACGACGAGCCGCCGAGGCGTGCGAACCTCGGCCGCCGAAAAGGCATCTGCAAGTCGCGGCCACTTTTCAGCCCAAGCTCCGGTCGGAAACAAGGCGACGACAGTCGCTCGCCTCGTAGAAGCAAACGACCATCATGCTCGCCCGCCCGCCCTTCGCAAGCCAAAGCTGGTCCGTTCATCATCCCACTCCCTTTTTCTTATCTCTCTCGTGCCGTCCCCGCCTCGCGCCCTACCAGGGCACCCCGCGTCTACCGTAACTCGTCCCTCGTCCTCTCCAACGACCCTGGACGGTCATCTCGCGGGGACACCCGATCACAGGACCCCTCGCCCTCTCGCCTGCCCGACCTTGCTCCTTCCCGAAAGGGCTGTTGTAGCGTTTCTCCTCTTTGCCTCCGGGCTTGGGGGGGAGGGTTGGGTGAGTAAGAAGGTGAAGGGGAGCAGGACGCCCTCTTTGTCTGCCGCCCCGTCCATCTCAGAGGACGTTGGGTGGCCTAAGGGCTCAGACAGACCTTTTTACTCCATGCCACCCCTTTCTGTCTCTCCTTGTCTTGTTTCTTCTCGTTTCGCTGGTCGAGCAGCTTGCTGACATTGCCCTTTCTGCACTTGCTGCGTTTGGCAGACCCCCGCTCATCGCTGTGGACATTCTGGGTCGTTTTTTCTCGCTGACGTCGCATCCTGACATCTGCCTCGACGTTTGACGCTTAGTCACTCCCTAGGCTCCGCATCCGGGGTTGAATTGCGGGTGATCAGTTGCTCATCCGTCGTACCGCCGCGGCTTGCATTTTTCCCACTTGACTTCTACCATCCCCCGTCTTCGGAGCGATCACTGCCCCTGTTCTCTCGCGAGAACAACTAGGGCGGAGAGAGCCGCTCCAACCTTCCTTCGAGAGGGTAGCAGGACGGGTAGACCGACATGATCACCTATTTTTGCCCGCCGGTCTGCCTCCCCACCCTCTGCTCTGCGTTTTGCGGGGCGGAGGGAGGACATAGCGAGGGACTGGCTCTTGCTGGCGATGGACATCTCCCCCACCCTTTTTGTCTCATTTGTTCATATCGCATGCTTTGTCCCGACACTTTCTTTGATCCTGCAGCTGCTCTGCGGCGCTCTCTTTAGAAATCTTGTGCTGCGCATGCCGTGAGACTGCAGCATCGCACGCGTCACCGCAAATCGAGAACGACAAGGTAGACAGGGATCACGACAGCAAGCGGGAGAGCGGGCGCTCAAGGCCGGCCTGCTAGTACCGAGCAGCTCAGGCTGGGTCCGTCAGTCGCATTGCGGCAGTAGACGCAAGCTGCTGCGCGAAACCGTCAGCCGTCCCATCAGAAGCTCATTTGAGATAGCTGCGTGTCAGCATGCACGGTCTAGGTCGGCTGAGTGAAGTCTCGTCGCAGAATCGTCGTTTTGACTACGAAGAGGTTTCGTCCGTCAGCGCACTGCCTGGCGAGGAGTCATATAGCGAGACGAGTCCCATGCTGACCGAGGCCGTTCCCTCGCCTGACGGTCAGCCACTGCGGGGCCGTTAAGAGGCGCAGCGCCGGCCGCCATCGTCCCTATTCTTCCTCACGTCGTACATGCTCCTCCTCCGCACGCTCCTTCTCCCGACAACAAACCGCGCCTTCTCAAAGACTTCCAGCAGCCGAATCCTCTTCAGCACGATGGGCAAGGACGATAATAAGAACAGCGACATCACCAAGTGGGCGTCGGACAACGGCGAGTTCAAGCGCCAGGTCCGTTCCACTCCGTCATCGTCCTTCGATCTCTTCCATCACGCTCGATCCTTGCTGACCCCTTCACCCTTGATCACGACTCATCTCAACGCCAGGTCAGCAGCTTCCGCGATGAGATCGCGCCCGGCGGCAAGTTTGAGCCGGAGAAGGGCCGCTATCACCTGTCTGTCGCCCAGCTTCTTTGCCCAGGCTCTTTGCGCGCGCGCATGCCAGCTGACGTCGCCTGCCGACCCTTTCTTCATCGCAACCAGTTACGTTTCGCTCGCCTGCCCCTGGGCGCACCGAACGCTCATCGTCCGCAAGCTTAAGGGTCTTGAGGACTTTATCGGTCTGTTCAACTCCTATGTGTTCTCATCTGGCCTCGCCGATCGCTGAGACGCCCCGCTTCCTTCCCTCCGCATGCTGTTTCAGGCGTCTCGGTCGTGCACCCCCACATGCTCGAGAAGGGCTGGTCGTTCGACACTGACTTCCCGGGCGCGACGGGCGACACCCTCGGCCTCTCGTCGTCCGAGGGTAAGGACATGACGCACGTTCGCGACGTCTACCACATGGTCGAGCCTGGGTACGACGCTCGGTGCGTTCCTCTCCCGGATCCTTGAACCCCTGCGCACACCCTCACGACATCTCTGACCAGTCCTCTTCTCTATGACCTCCTAACAGCTACACTGTTCCGGTCGTCTATGATTCGAAGCTCAAGACGATTGTCAGCAACGAGTCGTCTGAGATCATTCGCTTCCTCAACACGGGTTTCAACCCGCTGCTCGCTGGCGCAAAGAAGGAGGTCGATCTCTACCCGGCCGAGCTCCGGGAGGAGATCGACGCACTCAACGAGTGGGTCTACGCGGACGTTAACAACGGTGTTGTATGTGCCCCCATATTTCTGGAGCTCCGCCCACGTAGCGGCCTCCGGCCTGAACCCGCTAACCTCCCTCGTCCGCTTTCGCGCCTGCGTGTAGTACAAGTCAGGCTTTGCGACGACCCAGAAGGCCTACGAGGAGAACGTTGTCAAGCTCTTCAAGTCGCTTGACCGACTCGAGGACCTGCTCTCTGACGGACGCGAGTATCTCGTTGGTGGCCGGCTAACCGAGGCCGATGTTCGGTGCGTCTCTGTCCTGATCTGCTCGATCTGTGACCGGGGCGAGGCCACCCAGTCGTCAACCGAGACAAATATCCTGCCGTACCTTGTCGCGTACCTTCACTCACGTGTGTTTGCGAATCTGCAGGCTTTATACGACCATCGTCCGCTTTGACCCGGTATACCACGGCCACTTCAAGTGCAACCTCGCGCTCAGTTCGTCCCGCCTTCGAGACATCTGATGTCTTCCGAGAGCTCAACTGACTCCTGTCAATTGTTTCTACTCGCTCGCAGTCCGGCACTCGTACCCCCGGCTCAACACCTGGCTCAAGCAGCTCTACTGGAAGGACGACGCCTTCAAGTCGACGACCGACTTTGCCCACATCAAGCATCACTACTACTACTCGCACCCGCAGATCAACCCGACGCGCGTCGTCCCGCTCGGCCCGGAGGTGGACGTTGAGCCGCTTTAACCTCGCGCGCTCGACTGCCTCCGCTTGGTAGGCTCCGGCCGTTTTACTTGTCAACTACTGTACCGCTCAACCCATGCAAATCTCTATTCGTGCTTTTCGCCGTCGTCGCGTCAAGAAGGACTCCAGAGCTTCGCCGCTATACTGACGGACGTCAGGTGAGGAGACGTGGCATCGTTAGAAGGCAGAGAGGAAGCAAAGGAGACGGCTACGCTACGGTGAGACCTAGGGGCCCCGGGTATGTTGGCCAACTTGCGAGCGAGGTT
>MVAP01000134.1:0-40166 GCA_014825765.1 Cystofilobasidium macerans | reverse complement strand
GGGGGGGGGTGGTGGGGGGGGGTGGTGGTGGGGGGGGGGGCGGCGGGGGGGGCGGGGGGGGGGTGGGGGGGGGGGGGGGGGGGGGGGGGGGGGGGGGGGGGGGGGGGGGGGGGGGGGGGCACGCTCGTTTGGGGATCGTCCCATGTACGGCGGCCAGACTGTTTGGTAACTACAAATGGGTTTTTGATGAGTAAAAGGGGGGGAGGGTTGGAACGCTCGGTTGAGAGAGCCGGTTCCGAAACTCGTTGTTGAAACAAGGGGGCGTTGAAGTCTTGGAGGATGTCGTAGGCGGGGTCGTGAGTCAAAACATAGGGGTGAGAGAGCGGAGAGGGGAACTCGAAGGTTCCTTTGAGGTTTTCTAGGGGTAGGGGTGATGGATGAGCATGCAGGGGAGACGAAAGGACGTGCGAGCGAGAGCGGAAGCTGAACAGGGAGGGGCAAAGAGAAAGAAGCGAAGGGGTTTGGATAGGAGGACGAGGTCGGGAGGGGCGGAGGGGGGTGAAGAGAAGAGGAGCCAAGGCGGGCGAGGTTGAGAGAGAAAAGGGGGGAGGGGAAGAGGGATGAAGGAAGGTTGGGGGGGGGGGGGGATGAAGGGAGGGAGAGGGCGAGAGAGTTCTCAGGCCTTGATGCCGTTCGGAAGCGGCTTGCCATTCAACGACGAAGGCAGAGGGCTCGAGCCGCCGAGACCGAGGCCGTCAAAGGGCGCAAAGATGGCCTCCTTCTCCTTGAAGGCGTTGTGGACGACCTGTAGCGCCGTTGAGGCAAGCGCAGGCAACAGAGGAAGTGGAAGGGCGGTCAGTTTGCTTGCCTCTGGAGTGACAAGAGGGAGAGGATGAGGACCGCCGGGGGGAGGAGGGAAGGAGAGACGCACGTTGACAAGATAGTACTCGTCCATGATGCCCTCGATCAGCGCCCGGCTCTTACTGCCCTCGGGGTAGAGCCTAGCCCACTGCTCGCCGATCGCAAAGGCCTCGTCCTTCCAGGCGATGAACGAGACGGCCTCAACGATTGTCGGCTGAATGATCTCCTTGCCAGGGAAGACGCCCCAAGTAACGGCGTTGGGCCCCTCGGACTGCGTGTTGGTCCGGAGATCCTAAAGGGTGCGTGAAGAGAGGGGGCGAGCGATCGAGCGCACAGAAAGGTCGCGTCAGTCTATCAAGGTTTTGGATCGCGAGTGAACAGAGAGGCTAAAGGGGAAGGTTCGGGGTACGGGCCCGGTAGAGAATGGGAGAAGGTGGAGAGGAAAGGAGCGGGTCAATGGGTTGGAAAGGATCATTCTACGCACTCCCTGCCGGTTGACCGCATAATACGTCGTGTGCGGGTCACGTTCAATCCGACCCACGAGCGCGTCGAGCTGCGAGGCGCTGACAAAGAATTCGAGGTAGGCCTTCTGGTAGACGTAGCCGTTCTTGGACGGTCCCCAGCCGTGGACCTTGTCGTCCGATCGGGCACCGTCAACGCTGGCGGATGGCCAAAAAGGGGAGGGAGGAGGGCGAAGAGGGATCAGTAAAGGAGCGTCAGTAACCAGATGATTCCTTTCCTGTTCAGGTAGGACAGTCGAGAGTGAGAGACGCAAGGGGGCGACGGGGAAGGAACGTACGCAGGCTGCGAGTTGATGGTCAGGAAGCCGGCCGCGTTCAGCTTAGCCAGCTGCTGGTTGATGACGCTCGTCTCGCGCGAAGGTGGCGCGTCCGACCAGGGAAGGCTTGGCTGAAAAGGGGGGGATCCAGAAGGTACACGTCATTAGGAGGCTTGACAAAGCCGGAGAGGGGGTACGAAGATCGCAACCCTTAAGAAAAAGATTGCGTTCGAGAGGAGGGGGGGGGGGGGGGGGGGGAGGAAGGCTAAAAACGAGGGGTTTGAAAGGTGCGAACGACGCACGAGATCGTTGAGACAGAACCGCCTGAACAGCTCGCAGATATCGGCGATCGTCTCTGGCTTGCCCCAGAGCGCGGCGTCCTTATCCTTGATCTGCGGGAGGAGATAGCCGTGGAACTCGCCATAGGCGGGCGACCGGCTGTCGCCCCAACGGCCGTTGGGGAACTCGTCCCAGTTCTCGGCTGGTCGGAAAGTAGGGGAGGAGCAAATGTGTCAGCAGACCATATGTGGAGCATGGACAAGGGATTAAAGGACACACTGCGTGACAGATACGAGTGCTGCCGGTTGGCCCAGAACTGTAAAAGAAAGTTCGCCGCGTAGGCACATTAGCTGATGAAACGCGATCGGCAAGAGGTTTGATGGGACGATGAAGGGACGAACGATTGGCCGGATGCTCTCGTTGCGCCGGGCAGGCGTTAAGCTCGGCGTCCACGGCAACGGGTTGACCTGCTCGGCTTTGGCGACGAGCCCGACCTCCTCGAGCAGCATGCGTGCCCCGACGGCTAGGTTGAGCGTGTAGATGTGGAGGCCACTGATGCCGACGTCGGCCGCAAGAATCGCCTTGCACATGTCGCCGACAAGCTTGGTCCCGACCGCCCGGACGAGCGAGTCGTCGTCCTTGACCGGCTCGAGCGCGGCGTAGAAGTGCTCTGGGACGAGGATGTTCTCGCGGGCGACCCACTTTGAGAAGGTCGCGTACGACTGGATCGGCATGATGCCCGGCACGATCGGGACGGTAATGCCCGCCTGGCGGACCTTGCGGACCCAGTTGACAAAGAGGTCGACGTCGTAGAACATCTGGGTGAAGATGAAGTCGGCCCCGGCCTCGACCTTCTCCTTGAGCCAGGCGAGCTCCTGCGCCTCGCCACCCGTGTCTTCAGACGTCTCGGGGTGCCCGGCCGGGAAGCCCGCAACCGAGATGCAAAAGTAGTCGCCATACTCCTGCCGGATGTAGCGGACGAGCTCGGCCGCCGTATCAAACCCGGTCGGGACGGGCTCCCACGTCGACGAGCCTAGTGGCGGGTCGCCTCTCAGTGCGAGGATGTTCTGGCAACCGCCCGCCTTGGCCTTGGCGAGCGCCTCATCGAGCTTGTCCTTCTCGACGCATGTCAGGTGCATGACGGTGTCAACGCCGAGATCGCGCTGGCAGACCTCAACGAGCGAGGTCGTCAGGTCGGACGAGCGGCCCCCTGCATTCCTAAGGAACCATCGAGACCATACGGGGGAGGGCCTCAGCTCCGGGTACGTCCTGATCGCGTCGGCCCGCGAGCTCAAGACGCGACTTCAACTGAAGAGAGGGAGAGGTGGGAGGGAGATAGAACGCACCATGTGATGTCGACAAATTCAGGACCGAGGTCCTTCATCTGGAGGAGCGGAACGGAAGAGACAAGCGGGAGCGAATCAACATGAGAGGGAAGGGGAGGGGGGAGCCATCATCAGCCCAGTCGTCCCTCGTCTCGCTCTGGAGCGAGCGAGATGTGATCGGAAAACGAACGCGTTCGATCCGATCGTAAAGATTCTGCACAATCAGGGGAAGCGTCAGAACGTCAGCCAACCGATCCCGAGGATTCAAGCTCGAGTCGCTTCGTTCGAGAGTCGAACGACAGTCGAGCCAGCCGATCGGAGGCCGGGCGCGGCACGCACCTGGAGGCCCTGGGCGGTCCTCGGCGGGAAGAACTCAAAGGACCACCAGGTCCGGTCCTCCTGCTGGGCCTGAGCGAGCTTTTGGGTGACCTTCATCGTGGGTCTACTGTCGGAGGTGGTCGTGGTTCGAAGGGAAGAGGTCCAAAGCAGTGGCTCGGTCGGCCGAAAAGAGGGCGCCCAGCACGCAACGGCGGCGCGCAGGCGACGGTCGGCCCGCGCAGGCCGGCGGCGCGCAGGCCCCGGTGGGCCGGACGATCGATGGCCTGCAATGCTCAGCAAGTTGACGCTCACGTCGCTTTCCTGACTGCTGGTCTCATCTGCAAAGATCTTGCGCTCTTACTTTAACGCCATCCCCGTGGTCGGCTGCCCCCTGACTCCGACTCGCATGGCGGGACGCAAGGGGTTGACCTTCGACCCTCCCGGCTGACCGACCGGCCGCGCCCGGTCATGTCGGGATCGAGCGGCGGCGCGTCCTCCTCCGGGCATCCTTCGTCTGAACACATAGTACAACGCAAGATCGACCTCAATGGAAACGAACGGGATCTGCTCGCCAATTGTATCAGCTTATGCGTCCAACTTTGCTCGTCCAGAGGGGTCAGGCGACGTCGAATGCAGGTGGCGGCTCGGGCAGGATGCAGCTGATTGAGCGCTCTGTGACGCGCGCGTTTCGAGTGGCATGTCGCAAGTGTCATAGCACCTCGTCGGCGTCGTATACCATTCTCAATGAGTGCGTATCCCTCTCGATCACCGGTACTGCTGACGCCGGATATCTGCCTTGTACGATGGCACAGCGGGAGGCAAAGAGCAGGAGGAAGATCATCGTCCGTTCTTCGACTGCGCGCAATCGACCTCGACGATCAGCCTGCGCCGCCGCTCTTTTGCCGACTTTTTGATCTTGTCGAGAGGAAGTGCCGCTACCGCCGCTTTGTACAAGCCGCCGCGGGCAAGGGGAAGCCGCTCGGCACGCCCGACGGCGGCATCGCAAGGAGACAAGCTCTGGGGTGGATGTGATGAGGGGCGTCGGCACGCGAGCGGCCGAGACGAGGCGTGCTTGGTCGCGACGTCGACCGATTCTCCCTTTGACGCAGGACGTCATTCCCGCGACGCACCCTCTAGCGATCCCGTTGCGCGCTTTGAATTGGCTGACCGGGTCGAGCGGCTCATCCGGCCGAGAGGAGAGGCGCGCTTTGAATTGGCTGACCGGGTCGAGCGGCTCATCCGGCCGAGAGGAGAGGGGCCCCGACAGACGAGAGGAGGCAGCTGAAGGGGAGGAGACGACACATGCAACAGGAGATCGACAGGAGCCGACCCAATCCGACCTCCTCTTCCGCTCAACGATGAAGGGGCAGAGCGAGTCTCATGCAGCTTCCATCTCTCTCTACACCACATCCATCTAGTCTTCAGCTCGACGGTCACCGGCAAACCTCACACTCGACTGACGCCCGCCCGACGCTCGACCGGCTCTGCGTCCCTTTGTGCGGACTCAGCCCAGCCGCGCAGTCGCCCTTCGCCCTCAGCCCCCTCTCTGGCCCTTCACAAAACTACTCGGTTGACTGACCGGAGATAGGAGAGCCGCCCGGGACGTGCGCCCATCTCACCCGTCAGCCGACTAGTAAAGAGGACCTGTGCGTGAAGCGATTGGAGGGACTGCGGCTCGGCCGGCTGGCGCTAAACGAACCTGACCTTCTCCCTCGCCCTCGCGAACTGAAGCAGGCTGGCCCGGCCTCGCAAACTCTCCTCCCTCGTCTGTTTCTGTCGCACTTCATCAGCTCGCACCCATCGTTGACTCGGGACGCCTTGGGCTGCCCTTGCGCTCTCAAGCTTTGTCTTCCTCTTTCCCTCTGAGTCTTTCATCTATCGCTCTCTTTAGCCCTCGATTCTCGTGTTTCAATTTGGCCGGTCCTCAGCCATCCAGCTCGGCAAGCATGCCCTCTTCTCATCGTGCTCGGCATCCACCACCTCCCCTTTCCTTTGCCGCCTCCATTCGACCGCGCCTTTTCACCGCTCGCTCCGCGCCCGAGGCTGCGCCCTCCATCGAGCCGCCCACTCCGGCCCATAGCTTCACCGACGTCCTACCCGTCGGTGCGGCTCCCGACCCAGCCAAGAAGTCACACTCAGCCGCTCGCTCGCCGACGCATACCAAGCGTCCTCCCAACAGCTGGATCCTCTACCGCTCCGATACACTTCGCAACATCTCGCAGGCCAAGACAGAGGGCCGAGAGTTCATCGTGCCCGAGGCGGTGCGGGTGCATCCGCGGTGGGAGGAGCTGGGCGAAGGGGGAACAGGCATGCCGAAGGCGCAAAGTAAGGCGAGCAAACTCATCAGTCTCACGTGGTCGCTCGAGTCAAGGGCCGTGCGCGAAAGCTTCGAGCGGCTGAGCCAACTGAGGAAGATCGAGGTGCGTCCACGTTCCGATTCGACTGTCTTTGCGGCCTTTGTCGTCTGACGAAGTCCTGCTTCGCGCGACATCTTACGTCCAGCACGCCCGCCTCTTCCCCGGCTACAAGTTTCAGCCCCGCAAGTCGGTCTCAGGCGTTGCGTCGACGTCAACGTCGTCTACAACGCCGAGCAGTCGAGCGGCGATGGCGACCCGCACGTTTGCACGTCGCCGGCCGGCTCCTATCCCCTTCAGATCGAGTACATATCCTCAGACCTCGACGGCGCCGACATCTCCCCCTGTTGCCTGCTCGTATGCGGTCCATGGCGAAACGGCCGACACGCAGGACACTTGGCCTGGCCCGATCCGAAGCGAGAAGCGCTCCAGAGCGAAGCGTAAAAAGCAGCGGTCGAGCGAGGCATCGACTTCTTTGTCGGCGAGGAGTCAAACGCCGCTGCCCGCGGCGGCGACACTGCCGTATGACGCCTACGTGCCCTACTCGATCTACCCACCCTCCTCAGCGGCTTCCGTCGGCGGCGACATCTCGTGGGCCATGCCACCAACGGCCGACGCACCCGCAGCAAGTTGGCACGGCTATCAACAATCACAGATAGCGTTCACTGCCACTGGCCGGACAAAGGTGGTCGGCCTAGGGATCTGGCCGGCCGAGCAAGCCCAAAGTCGTTCAGGGAAAGAGTCGGTGCGGGCGAACGGGGAGTATGCTTACCGGCCGTTTCACGAAGTGCATACCCTCCGTAAGCTTGACAGCTGACAGGGCATCCCGTTGGCTGACACTCCTTATGATCGTAGCAGATGAACGGCCCATCGTCGAACCACGTCTCGCCTGCGCTCACGTCCGACTCGTTTGACTCGCACCCAACGCCGGCCGTAACCTATGCGCCCCTTCTCCGTCCGGTCGATCAGGCCATTGCGCACAATCATTCATCGCCATCGGACGAGAACAGCAGCATTCACTACGCCGAGTATGAGTATACGAGCGCGCCTTGGCCAAATCCGATCGAAGGCGGCGACATCTACCACCAGCGGTCGACGACCATACTTTGCGGCATTGGCCCGGCCGAGTTTGTCAAAAATCAGTATTACGAGCAGCCTGCGCCGCCGCCGCCGCCTCCCGTACACTCGAACGGACACATCGTCACGGGCTGGGCGTTCGATGAGCCACCCGACGCACTGCTCACGCCTTTTCCTTCGTGGGACGACGCCGCTTTGATTGCAAGTGGCGGCCGCGGTCCGATAGATTCTCACGGCCTCGCAGCGATGTGGTGCCTGCTTGACGACGACGGCGGCGGAGGCTCGACTACCATCTCGCCCATTTCCCTCGACACCGGCCTTTCCACAAACGGGAACGACGGCTACGGCACCGAGGGGTTCTCCTTTGACGTTGATTCGTGGGCAACGCCGGCGGGGGCCAATTTGTCGACGGGGCTTGAGGGCGATTGGGGCGTTGACTACTCTGTGCCTGGGCCGATGAAGCAGACACTCTCGGCGCTCGCATCTGACTTCGGTACGGGCGTCATCGTCGAGCCGAATCACGAGAACGACGTCGAAGGGTCGGCCGTTTCTGGCCAGCCACTCGCCGGCCACGAAACCGGTCGATCGTTTGTCAGCGGCGCGACGTGGAGTGGTTCCGATCGACCGGCCAGCGACCAGTCAGGCCACCTGCCAGCCGGTGATCGAGACCATCCGTCAGCTCCGCCGGTTCCACAAGAGTTTGCCCACTCGACTGCCGATCCTGCCCTCGTCGTCGTCGAGAACCCTCGTCCCTTATCGGCCACAGCAACAACGGCAGCGGACATAGAGGCCGTCACGCGCGACGTCGGCCGAGTGACGGTCGGAGTTCCCCGGCGCAACACGCGTGTTGTCGGCGGCTCATTCAACAAGCCGCCAAGGCTACCGCCGTCGCCGCCGACCGTCGACGGGCGGGTGTAGATTTGACTAGTTCTCAGCGTAACGGCCAGTCGGACGGCCAGTGGAAAAGGGGTTCATTGATCTGCAGGGCTCGTTGTGTTTCGCAAGCGGTGAAGAAAAACCGACCTTCGGCGGAGACGAGCAGCATGTGCTGACTGACGTGACAGCAGGAGTGGGTCGACCCAGCTGCCACGCTATGGGGAGCGTTCATACATGGGCGACCGTCGACGCCAGGTAACGTTGACCCGACATGCATGTGGTCATGCGCCTGACTTGCCGGGCGACGCGTGGAGCGGCTGGAGCGGCGGCGGCGGCGACAACCGAGTCGTGTGCTGCGTCAATCGGCGGCGTGGCGGCAAACCTCTCCGTTGGCAAAGGACGTCCAAGTGGCAGAAGGCAGCGTGTCAGAGCTGCGAATGTCATGACTTGCCGGGAGTGCCCGAGGGCGACAGCCTGCTCCGGGTAGCGACTGTCTTCGGCCACCCGTCGCGAGCTTTGCCCGAGCCGAGGGTCTCCCAGCGGCCGACCTGGCCGCCCCTGGCCTGCGCGCCCCAAGGGACGCCCTTGACAGCCCGATTGACGGCGCCAAGGTGCGCCTGGACGCGATCCTTATCAGGAGGCCCTCCGCCTTCGCGAGGATCGGGCCGAAGGGCAAAGTCAGGCCGGTAGAAGGCAATAGCTTCGAGGCGGGCTTCGAGCGTCGGCAACAGGCGCGTTGAGCGCAGCAGCGAACGGTAGGCAGCCTGGAGCCGGCCAAGGGCAACAAAGTGCTGAAGCGAGAGAGCCGGGCGACTGAAGCGTGGAGGCATGCTTTGGTGCGTGCCAGCTTCTAGCAGAAGTAGCTTTTGGTGAGGGAAACCGCTAGGGCGACGAAGACGGCAAAGCTGACGGGTACCGGCCGTGGTGGGATGGCGCCGTGGTGATCGGGCTGACGAGGCGACGGGAAACGCCGCTTCTCAGAAGCTGAGGGTCGGCAATGGATCACTGGTAACAGGTCAGCGCACTGGCCGTTGGGGAGGCCCGGTCCATCCAGATCAGCAGCTCACCTGGCACAATGGAGGATGGGCTTAATGTCAGGCCGATCGTGGCGAGCGAAGCTGTGCGTGAGGGGAGAGGAGCTGTTGGTCCGGACCGAGGGTACGTGGCAACGCTGATCAGCTGAAAACTCAGAAGCACTCCGGAGCTCTGCCTCTCGGCGCTGAATGGCTCGCCGTCAGACGTACCTGCGATGTATCTCGATGGAAGGCGGGAGGCGAGGCCCTCACAGATAGGCAAAGATCGAAGTCCGGACGACGGACGTCCCAAGGCGTTGCGAGCTTCCCCTCCCCCCCCGCGCGCGGAGGGCAGCAGAGAGCTCCGGCCGATCTTAACCTCGAGCGCCCGATCTTGACCGGCCTCAGCGCCGGCGGAGGCGCACTGCTTACTGATGCAGCACTCTATTGAGCAGCATAGATAGATGCAGGCTCGGCCATCTGCAGATCACGTCGCATGGTGGCAACAGCTGATCGGTTGAGCCGGACTGCACCCCTCCAATGTATACCAGACGGCGGCAGGCTCCTTTGCTGCGCCGAGGTTCTGTATGGAGTCCCGCGCTTTGCCGACCCTTCGCAGCACGGCGTCTCACAGGCTTCCGGCCTTCGTCGAGCTGCACGGGATGGGGAGCCGTCGGCCCTCAAGGGCCGAAGCGGCCTTGTCTTGATCGGCCGGACCGTCGCTCGGAGCGACCGGCGCTCGGTCGATTGCCCCATCGTGAGCTCCAATTCGTTCCGACCCCTTTCGGATCCGGCTATCTGACAAAAAAAGTCCCTGAAAAGGGCCTGCTCTCCGACCGATCCTTCCCTTCCACAAACTCTCATCCTTCTCTGCCCCTGAAAGATGTCTACCACGCCTGCAACGCAGTACGACGACGAAAAGCGTTCGGTCGAGGGCAACGAGCCGGCGGCTCTCGGCGCCAACCCAGCAGCCGAGCCTGACAAGGAGTACGCCTACCGCTCGGCGGGCGTTCTTCGTATCGAGGCAGTCGCTCGCGCGGGCGACACCCAAACGGGCCGTCACTCGCTCTACCTGACGGCAGCGCTCATCTGGCTGTATGTCGTTTCACAGGTCTCGTGAGGGCCTGTAGTGCGCCTGGGCTGAACCATCTTCCCTGTCGTCTTGTCTCGCGCTCGATTAGCATGACGCTCGCTACGACAATCCAGTCCTCGACAACATACAATTATTCATACTGGGCGACGTCGTCCTTTGCTTCGCATTCGTCCGGTCTCGGCATTCTGTCCATCGCGACGTCCCTGATCGGCGCCGTCTCCAACCCTTGTGCGTTGCTGCCCCTGTCTTGCTGCCGCTCGCACCCTCTTGTTGAACTTGCCTTCGACCATCATTTGTCCCTGCAGTCATTGCCAAGCTTAGCGACGTCAGCGGACGGCCTCCCATGTACCTCATCTCGGTCGTCTGCTACACGGTCGGCTTTGTTATGATCCTCAAGGTGAGCCGCTGACGAACAGTCAAGCAAGTCTTACCTGCCAACAAGACTGACTTTCTCTGCATCCTTCCACGCTCCTAGTCGCCTAATCTTGCCACCTTCATCGTTGGCAACGTCATTGTGACGATAGGCTCAACCGCCCTGAGCCTGGTGACGACCATCCTTACAGCCGACCTGATCACGCTCAAGGTGCGTTGCTGATCTTTCACCTTCGAGAGGAGCGTGCACCGTGCTAAAGCAGCTCGAAACCTCAACCCGCAGTGGCGAGCATTCGCTCAGGGCGCCCTGTCGGCTCACTACATCTACACTCCTTTCTTCACCGGCAAGATTGTCCAATCGCTCGCCAACGACTACAACTGGCGCTGGGGATGTGAGCAGCTCCCCGCACCCGACATCCCTCACGTACTTGCTGACCAAAGTTCAACAACCCTCAGACGGCATGTTTGCCGTACGACCATCAGGGACTATCAGCTCTCTCGGCTCTTTCGCGCTGACAACCTCAATCGCCCTCCGCAGATCATTCTCCCGGTCATCATGGCGCCCGCCATCGCCGTCCTCATCTGGCTGGACCACCGCGCGATCGTTCAAGGTCTCGTTGAGGGCTTCGCCGAGAAGAAGGAAGCTCCCAAGGCCCCACTGCTTCAGCGGGCGTGGCACGTTTTCCAAGAGCTCGACACATTCGGTCTTATCCTGCTGGGCTTTGGTTGGGCGCTGGTCTGTGTCAAACCTCTTTCTCCTCGCCACCAACTCTCGCTGATCTCTGGTGTCCTGCCGCAGCTCCTTCTGCCATTCTCGCTCTCGTCGCTGGCCGTCGGAGGCTACTCGAACCGCTCGCTCATCGCCATGTTTGTCGTCGGCGGCCTCTGCCTCATCTTCTATGCTATCTTTGAGGTCAAGTGGGCCAAGTTCCCTTCGTCGCCGAAGCGCCTCCTGCTCAACAAAACCTTCATGACGGTTCGTCCTCTTTTCTCTGCTTGCGGTCCGCTTGATTCCATGCTGAAACCGTCCCCTGGCCTTGTGCAGGCCATCATCATCAACATGCATGTCCTCCGCCTTTGGACTTGCTCTTCTGGAGCTTTGGGGAAACAACATTGACTCCCTCCCACCCTTTCACTGCTCTTTCTTTTCTCAGGGTCTATATGATCGCGGGTTACCTCCAGCTCCTCTACCTCCCGAGCTACGTCTCCATCGTCCGCGACTGGGTAAGTCTGTTTTTCCCTGTCCCTTGACCCTTTCACCTGTCTGCCACAGGCATTTTGTCGCTTCGGCTTCCCTCAACTCTCGATTCAAACGCTGACGCCGGGTTCACCCTTTTTTAACAGTCGGAGCAGTAGGTCCCCTTCCGTCAAAAGGCCGACATGCGCAATGCTGACGTACCTGGCTTTCGGTGCCGTGTAGGAACCTCAACTGTGAGACGAGGCTCCACTCGACAGTCAAGCTGGATAGAAGGCTGATCCGAAGCTCCTTCTTGCTTCCAGACTACAACAACACTCTTTCGATTGCTCTTTGCTTGGGTGGTGTTGCCTTCGGCCTGCTCATGCGTGTGACCCACCGCTACAAGGGTGCGCCTTCCGCTCTCCGCCTCTCTTCTTGCCATCAATGTATTGACGTCTATTTATCTGAAGGTATGCAACTCGCGGGCCTCGTTCTTAAGATCATCGGCTACGGTATCACCGTCGACAAGAACGGTGTGCGAGACACCGCCCGCCTTGTCATTTCGCAGGTCCTCATCGTGCGTTGCCACTTCTAGCCCCTGCCATCTTCCTACAAAAGCTTGATCCTGACCTCAGTTCTCGCTTTCCTAATCTTGACAGGGTTTCGGTGGCGCAGCTTCGGTCATGTAAGCTACTTTTGACCTTCCGCGGCCCTATTCCCGTCGCTGATTCGCCTGTGGGGATCTGTAGGGGAAACCAGGTCTCGGCCCAGGCATGCGGTATGTCTTGGGCTCGCAGCTGGGCTACGATACGAGCGTGTACTGGACCTGACCAAGCGTATCGCTGTTATGCCTTTCCAGTCCCTCACCAGGACGTTGCCCTCTCCATCGCGCTTCTTCTCCTCTGGTCCAGCGTCGGTGCTTCGATTGGATCGGCGGCAGCCTCTGCCATCTGGGCCAACAAGGTGAGTTCAGTTCACATTTCCTTGGTCATGTCGGGTAACTGAGTCCTCACTTCGCCTGGGCCAGATGCCTGCCGCCCTGCGCGAGTTCATGCCTTCATCAGTCAACGAGACAATGATTGAAACCTTCTACGGAGACAGTGTGTCCTGTCTACCTGCCTCTACTGCAACTCTTCACTGACGGTGCCGACTCCATTGCAGTTTTGACCATCAAGGAGTACCCTATCGACTCAGAGATTCGTCAGGCGGCCATTCTAGCCTACGAGAAGTTAGTTCTTTCCTTCATTCTCGAGCAACGCACAGGCCTGACGCTGACTTGCTTGGGATTGGAAGGGTTGCGTACGTTATGTGGAGTGCAGCACTCGGCCTGTCGTTTTTGGCCCTCTTTGCTGCCTGCTTCCAGTCGAACTTCTACGTGCGTCTCTCCCCTTTCTTATAAACTTGAGACCTCATGCTGACGATCACTTTTGCTGGCTCAGCTCGACGACCGGCAGAATGCATTCGACGACAACGACCTCCAAGGTCGGCCGACGAACGACGGCCCTCGCGAGGGTGAGAAGGCTACCGGAGAGCGGACCTACTGGCAGCGCTTTGCCTCAATGTTCTACAGCCCCTAATTAGACTTGCCTCCACGCCGATGAATGGTGACGTTCACCGGTACCGGTCTCCGTCCGGATAGTAACCGTCTTCCCTTATGGATTTGTCCGCTGTCTCTCTTGTGACCCTCTCCGAACTACGAACGCATTTTGAGAGCCAGTAAGTGAATCCAGTGTCGGGGTGACAAAGCCCAGTGCGCCTCGCTCGATCTCTCGGCCGTTAACACACATTTAGTCTCGTGAAAAACTTTGGAGCAGTGGCTGTCTCTCGGAAATGAATCTCGTTATGCAGGTTGCTCGATGGCCAACTTCGTCGACAGCTCGGAGAACGACCCGGGAACTGCGCCCCGCGCGGCCTGTCGATTGCACACCCCTTCCTTCAGAAGGGTGCCCGTGTTGCGCTTAGCGCGAGCCCCCCTCCAGCCCAGCCTTCCTCCTCCCTAACCTTCCTTCCCGCCCTGCCATCCATCTCTTCCAACCGCTAGCTCGTCATGTCGACACCGCCGAGTCCATCAGGCGATGCCGTTCGCTACACGCGGCCGCAGCTGCTCCGGCTCTCGCGCTCGCCCAAGGTCGCAAAGGCTGGCCAGCTCGTCCTGTCGTCCGCGCAAGAGGGCGGCGTCCGCATGCCTCGCTTCAAGGAGTGGTTCGGGTCAGTTCCATCTGCAACTTATTAGCGCACCCTCGCAGATCAAATACGGCCTTGGCCTCCTGGTCTTGGTGTACGAGAGCTCTCGCCTGAAGCTCGAAAGGCTGCCTTTGCCGACCGAGGGGGGTGCGCAGGCAGCGCGCGGCTTCGCATGACCTCGAGCCCGAGCCCAGCAACTCCATCTCCGCCAGCTCTCGGCAGCTGTCTTGCTAGGAGAGAGAACCCTCGATCCGATGAAGGTCAAGCTGGGCACCACGTCTTGGCACGACTTACCAATGGCGCCCTTGTCTTGACGGCCGCCGCAGCCTCCTTCAACTTTTCCCCTCCTCTCCTTTCTCCGCAGACCCCTTTCCTCCACCCCTGCCGCTCCCATCCGCTGATTGATTCGAGCTTTGAGGCACTGAGCTCGCGTTACTGACCTATCGTTATTCTCGACGACTTGCAGCGACCTTCCTCTACCCTCACCACCCCAGTCGCGCCCGTCTCCCAATTCGCCGCCGGCATCTCGCGCTCGATCCTCCCGAAACGGCGGCGGCGGCGAGGGCTCATCCTCGAGCGCAGGCGCATCCGGCCGAGACCGTGATCGCGACCGACCGCCTCACCACACGTCCGGGACCGACAAGGCTTCTGGGGCGGCCGCCGCGATTGGAAGCTCAGGCGGGATGGGCGCTTTCAGGCACGCGTCGACCCGGGGCGAGAAGCGCAGCGAGCGTGGTCTGGCGCGCGACGAAGGCGAGGAGAAGGGTGGCCTGAGAAAGGTGCGGCCCATGTGCAGGTTCTTCTTTTCAGGGACGCTGGGCTGACCGCTTCCGTCTCGCCCTCCGCTGCGACAGATGGCTGAGAGCTTTGACCGGGGCGAGCGCGTGCCCAAGTCTTGGGGCGCCCGCGCGTCAGACGCGACAGCGAAGGACACCGATCGGGACGCCGACAAAGATAGCGCGCCGTCTGGCAGGGATCGCGAGCGGGACGACACGAACTGGGGCAAGGGCGACTGGAGGTCGAGAGGTGCGTTCGACAGAGGATCATCGCTCAATGCGGCTCGCCGGGCTGACTCTTCGGCTTCTCTACTGTTGTCGCAGCCGCCGGCCTGCCTTCCAAGCCTGCTCTCCCGAGCGGATCAACCTCATCAGTCCTACCCTCGACGTCGTCGACGAACGGTATGCGTGAGGGCGGCAGCGGCCGTACGGCGCCTGGCCGGCCGGCATGGAATCCCGCGCCTGCCATCGGCTCGCTTGACGACCGGTCTGCGCGCGAGCGTGGAGATCGGATCGATCGCAACGACCGCGGCGACCGTCGCCGGCGTGGTGGTGACGATGACGACGAGACGCCGGCGTGGATGCGGGCCGACTCGAGTACAGACGCCCTCGAGAAGAGCGGCAGTCGCAAGGGTCGCACCCGCACTAGCGACGAGGCAGATGCTTTCGGCGGCAGCACTGGAGGTCGAAGGCGGGACGAGAAGGCCGAAGCTGCACCGGCTCCTACTGCCGACAAGCGCGACGGCGAGGACGCCATCATGCGCTTCAAGCGCGAGATGCGCGAGCGTGACGGCCTCATCGCTCCGCCTCAGGAGTCCACAACCTCGGCCACGACGCCTGCAGCAACGGTCGACTCGACCAAACCTGTCTCGACCGGCATGTTTGACCACCTAACGCGCCCTCCGCCGATGACGGCCAACTCGGCCCCGCTCTTGCCTCCGTCAAACGCTGCGTCGACGGTCGCCCCTGGCAGTGGCCTTTTCCGCGATCCGGCCATCCTCTCGTCGCCGGCTTCCTCACCAAGCATGGCTTCGGCCGCCATCTCGGGCGCCGTTGGCAGTCAAAAGCGCGCTCCGGGCGGCTCGCGTTTTGCCAAGTTCTTCACGGAGGAGCCTAAGAAAGCGCCGGCTGGAGCGCCTGTGTCGGTCCAGCAGGTCGCGTCGTCGGTCGTGGGCGGCCAAGCAATCCCGCAGGTGGGCAATCTGATGAGCATCCTCGCAGGAGGCAGTGGTGGTGGCGGCCCTCAGCCTCCGTCGCAACAGCACTCAAACCGGACGGGCGAGGAGAGTAACCAGATGAACAAGCTGCTGGCAATGTTGCAAAGCTCGCACGTGCGTCACCTTTTGATCAACATTGTCCTCGCAGTCAATCGCTGACAGTCAACAATTGCCTCCTGCAGGCTCCGGAGCCCTCGCACACGCGCTCACAATTGCCGCCGCCCCAGCCGCAGGCCAATCTTGACTTCTCGGCTCTCTCCCTTGGTGGCCGGCCGCCCGCCGGTATTCCCCCGCTGCTGCAGCACCAGCATCAGCACCAGCGGAGTCGGCCCGCGTCGCCTGCCTTTGGCCACCAACAACACCAGGCCGTGGTTGGTCGCTACCCGCCCGGTATGAACGGCGAGCGGTCTATCTACGACCACCCAGCGCCGTCAGCGACTGAGCCGCAGCGTCGGCAGGAGCGCGATCATCTCCAGGTCCTCCTCGACGCCCAGGCTCAGCAGCAACGGGCTGCCAATTCTAACTCGCCGCTTGTCAGCGGCGGAGGCTACTCGGTCGACCAGCTGCGCCAGCTTCAGCAGATGGGTGGCGGCGGCGGCCAGCGCACGGCGCCGTCCTCACTGCAGCAGCAGCAGAATGTATACCGCGGCCAGACGCTTTCACCACCGCCGCAGGGCAATTTGCCCCCTCCCAACGCGGCAGAGATTCAGAACCACTTGCTTCGGCAGATGATGATGGGCGGCACTGCGCCTACTAACGGCCTGCACGGCTCGCGCGGGCCCACGCTCGGACACTCGAACGGCAGCATCCCTTCCATGGGCCCTCCTCATCCGCCACCTCCGCTACAACCTCATGGCCGGCAGGAACGGTACCTTGACCAGCTCCTGGCATCCCAGCAGAGCCCGCTCGTCCCGCCTAAGCAAGTCCCACAGGCCCAACAGCCGTATCTGGACCCATCGCAAATGGCCAATCAGCGCCAGCAGCAATACATCGACTCGCTCCACCAGCAGCAGCAGCAGTCCCAGAGCGGCTACCCTGGTCTCGGTGGCATGGGCGTACCGCCGCCTCCGCCTCCGCAGCAGCAGCAGCAATACGGCGGCTATTCGGGCGGCTTCGGGGGGCCGCCTCCGCCTCAGCAAGACCTCATGTCGCTCCTCCGCAATGGTAACACGGGCCTCGGTCGCCCGTAGTACGAGCCTTTCCGGAAACAAACTTCCTTCTCACCTCTTCAAGACTCTGTCGCCTCGCATCGCATGCTATATCCGCCTATCACATCCCCAGTCTTCTCGCCCGCAATCCCTTCCTTCTCTGTGTCTCTGGCGTTTGAGCCTTCCCTGTTTACCCCTTCCTGCCCCGACGATTCTTCCTCTCCTCGCAGCAAGCACCGCCCCTGACCTTCTCAGCAAAGTGAAGTGTGTATCAGAAGAAATGTGCCGTTGTACCCCGAAAGATCGATCGTAAGATTGTCCAGCGCGTCAGGCGGACATGCAAGAGTATATAGCGTGAAAGAGATTCGGGGAAGATCTTGAGCTTGTACAGAGGACGGCCGCGGGACGAGAGGAGTCTGAATGAGAGAAAGTCAGTAACGATTCGTTGCAGAAGACGCAGACGCGTAATGTGAGTCAGGAGGTCCTATCATCGGAGGTCGGGCGCGGTTCTCGACGACGGCGATGCTGCCTCGCCAGCCCTCAACGTCGACGTTGCCGCTCTTGCGCCGAGGCTCGTTGGCGAGCAGAGCGGCCATTGAGTCGCGCTTACGAGCGTGATCGTTCCGCTCGGTTTGCTGGCGAGCCTCACACTCCTTGCGCGCACGGTCGGCTTCAAGCGAATCGGTCGCGGAGGCCTGCATCTTGCGAAGAAGGTGTGAATGCCGATCGGCGAGTTCGTCTCGCGAGAGCGAGCGCTTCGGACCGTGCCGCCGGGGTGGCGATGAAGGAGGTACCGCATCCGACGCCACTTGACCAGAACGTTTTGACGGCGGCTGTCTTGCATAGCCCTGCCGGCCGGCGGAGGAGCCAGAGAGGGCAAGCGGCTGGACGATAGGCGTATGCAGGTCATTGCCATGATGCGACTGTGAATGAGTCAGAGGGCGGTCGCTTCGACCGAACCCGTCAAGCGCCGCTGACGACGAGGGCGACTGGACGATCTGCCGTTTTTCGACGTAGCGGTCCCAATCACTCATCCGACCTGACTGCGAAGAGTTGAAGGCTGGCATGGGTTGCGAGCGGCCGAGCTCCGAGAGGGCTGGAAGAGGCTGAAACGAGACGGGTGTCGGCGTCGTCGTCGTTGTTTGGGATTCAGAGCTCAGCGTGAAGGCCGAGGAGGACAAGCCATGTCCAACTTTGGGTAATGTTAAGGGAGCGCTTTCGGGCGAGCCGGAGCGTAAGGCATCGATACTGCGGCGAATTGACTGTGCAATCACAGCGTCAGCAGGCGTGCTTGCGAGCACAGACACCTAGTGATCAACGGCGAGCACACCTCAGTTTTGCTGAGTAGCGCCTCCTTTTGCGCCGACACTTGAAGGTTGCTTCCAAGCGCCGGTCGACGATCAGCCTCAGTGTCTTGCGCGAACACGGGGACAGCGACGCCATTCTGGAAGGCGCTGGCCGACTCTGTGACCGAGCCCCAGCCAGAGTCAGCTCGCTTGAGGATAGCGTTCGACCCGCTTGGGCTATCGAGTCCCTTCTCGGCCCAGCCGTGAACACCGAGACCATGCGGTCCTTTTCCGTGCGCCCTTTCCCAGGCGTCCAGCTCGTCGTCGTGTCGAGTGACGCGACGCTCTGCTTCGAGCGCTCGGCTTTCACGGCGTGCTCTGCGCTCGGTGCGCGAGAGGGCGGGCAGGGGCCGGAGCAAGTGATCCCAGGCCTTGAACTGGATGGCGAAGCTGGCAGAAAGGATAAGATCTTCAGCAAGATACAAGACACAGAGAGGTTTACGGCCAACGCACCCGACAACCCAGAGGATGCCGATGAGGGCGATCTCAACAATACCAACATCGCCCAGGCGGAAGACCCCACCTTGCGGTTTGAGAACGTCGTCAAAGATCGACCGGAAGCCGAGATTCCAGACGTAGAGCTCTTTGAGGCCGGCTCGAGTGTAGCAATCGATGCCCAGAACGAAGGCAGTCGCACCGACGAAAGAGGTCGAGAGGACGGAAAGAGGGTTATGCGTGCGTGGGTGAAGACCGAGGACAAAGGTGACGGTCGAGAGGCCTGGAAGAGAAGAGTGCCCGTCCAAGTCAGCCGCGGAAAGCGAATGTCGGGTGCCAAGGCAGAACGGACCGGCAAAGAGCACCCAGCGACCCCAAAGGACGTTGATGAGCCCACCCTGGCCAAAGGAGAGAATCCACCAAGCCACACTCCAACCGCCGACAAAAGTCAGCCCGTAGCGCGCCCAACTGGCGACGAGGACGGCGACCGCCCCGGCGAGCGCCCCGACGCCGAAGCCAATTAGTACGAAAACCCCGCGCATCGTCGCCGACGGCGGATCTTCAGGGAAGGAGACGCCAAAGTGGACGGCAAGTACGAGTGTGATAAAGGCTCCAGCGTAGAAGTAAAGGAGGAAGAGCGACGTCCTGGATGACCGATCGAGAACAAGGAGGGTCAAACTTGGCTCTCGAACTGTGGGGGCGACTGCGCGTCTAACCGACGCGACTCGGCCTACACACCATCGGTTCTTGCCGCCAAGGATGCAGACAGGAGCACCGGAGACGATGAGAACGCCACCAAGGACGCCGTAGACTCCGTCAAGCTTTACGTCATACGGCAGGACGGACGAAGCCGTCACATTCGGGAGGACAAGCGTGCCGTTCGTCAAGGTTCGGGAGCCGTTCGGATATAGCAGGCTACCGTCGACATCCAATGTCGTTCCATTTGCCATGAGGGATGGCGAGGCAAGTGGGACAGTTGAGGATGACGTCGCATTGGCGAGGAGTGTGACTGAGGAAAGTGAGGGCGCCAAAGAGAGCAAAGCGGTAGCGCTTGGTGAGAGAGAACCCGATCGAGGGACGGTCGCCGACGCTGTCACCGATGGATTGGCAGCGCCGCTCGTGCTCTTCGATGAGACAGCTGCGGGCGATGTTCTGTCCTGAGCAACGGTGATGTGGAGAGAGGTGAGAACCCAGGCAAGCCGGGCGATGGAAACACGCATGCCAAAACGCCGGCGAGGAGAGGCAAGCTGAGGCGAGGTGGCGAAGGCACGCGAGGTCAGCTCGCCGTCCGTGTCGATAGTCGCAGCGTAAACAGGACCGCGAGCCCTCCGAGCGCAGTCATGTATTCTACGGAAAGGCGAGTCATTGACGTTTAATAGAGGGAGCGTCCACGGAGCTCCCCGTCCATCCGAAGAGCTCGCCGGAAGCCGAGCTTCCCGGCACACTCCGATGAGAGCGACACGCACCTCAGGCTGCTAGCGTCAATCGCACAAGAGACTGAGACGTCTGACGCACTGGTCCTCGCCGAAAGCGCAAGCTGCTGGTGATGTGGCCGTCCGAATCGAAGCTCGAGGCTGATAGTTTGAGGAGGCCTTCCCTCTCGCTGAGCCAGCTCTGTTGACCTCGCTCGACGCCTGCGCGCCAGCGCAGCGGACCCGAACCAGCGGGCCGGTGACCCTGTCGTCGGTCACACACTCCTCAATACAACCTGACAAAGATTTTATGCCGCTCACGGCAAAGATGTAGGTAATTGTAGTGAGCATTTTCTGGGAAAGGTGGCCACACGCCTTTGGCTTTCTGCTTGATCGTTGCTGAACTGATTAAAGGGGCAGACCAGTGCGTTTCAACCGGCGCGGATGCGTGAACCGTGCATCGAGACGAAGTAAGAGCGCAATTGATACAGTGTCTGCGGCGATGGCCGCATCATTATCCGTCGGACCTGCCGGAGGACCGCGAACGCAGCCATCGGGCGTGTTCCGAGGTATCACAGGAGGGGCTCCTTATCAGGGGCCGTCACCGGCCTCAAGGGCCGTGTATTTGACGCCCTTCTTGGCCGCCTCGGCCTTCTTGCGAGTGAACCATCCCAGTCCACCCGGCGGAAGTGTGAAACCAGAACCGTGAACACCATTACCGGTCGGAGTATGCGTGCCAGTCGGAGTTGCCGTTCCAGTGAGCGGCTCATCCTCGTCTTCGTCTTGCCCTTCGCCATCAACGTCTGAGTCTGACTCGCTCTGGTCGTCCTCGTCGCCAAATAGGAGAGAGACCTCCTCGAGAGAGAGACCGGCCGTCTCTGCAAGCGAGCCGAGACAGGGCAAGAGTCAGCGCCCGAGTCTATAGGGAGAGTCGAGAAAGGGATAGGCGAGGAAGGACGAACCAGGGTAGAGAAAGTAGACGACGCAAAAGGAGACGCAGCAGAAGAAGGCGTGCATCGGGTAAAGCCGCCATGTCTACAAAGGAAGAGGAGAGAAAGATTCAGGCCATTGATCAAATGGTCGGATCCTCACTATAGACGAACGATGAGCTCTTGCAAGATTGGCGTCATCTCGCCGATGAGGAAGTTGAAGGCCCTACGGTAGCAGACGTGAAGCAGAAGGAGCAATCTTGTCAGTGCCATGCGGACCAAGGTGACAGAAAAGCTCGCTGCTTGAGGTCAGGCGTCGCACCAGTTCGTTGCCGTAGAGAGCGAGACGCCCTTCGCTCGGAAGGCGAGAGGCATAACTGCAGATGTCGGGAGAGGATGTACTGACGTCAGTCTCGTGTGAGTCTGGGTATATCCCGAGACATTGGAAAGTTCTGACTTTCGGGTGGGAAGAGCCAAGGAATCGGACCCCAAGAGCAGCCGAAGGCAGCATTGAAGAGGATGACGCAAGTAACGACGGCGTTGGCTGATGCCAAAAGAGTTTGTAAGCAGCGGCCATTGATCTTGTTAGCGCATGGTTCGGGCTCAGCATGAAGAGGAAGGGCCGATGACGCGGGGACGGACGGGTCAACGGCAGATCCAGGTACATGAAGTAGCCGGTGGCGCCAAGCGTGACCGCCATCTGTCCGCGAGAGAGGAAGAGAAAAGGATCAGGATAGGTGAGGCGGTCTAAGGGAGCAAGACCCGGGACGAGGAGGTGATCGGGGTCGAAGGGTTTGGTACGCACCAGAACGGCACCCGTCAAGAGGATCGGTCGCCGACCGGCCCGATCAATGAGGTACCACCTGAAAAGAGCCGGATAGGGTTGTAGTCAGCGACAATGACCTCTCGCACGGGCGCAACCCGGGTGATTCTGATGGTCGGAGCCAAATGCGCACGGCGGCAGGGTGGAAATGATGTAAACCAGGGCGTTGACCCCTGTGATAAAGATGGCGTCGCGGCCAATCCAGCCAGCCTCTGGACCGGCGAACGAAAGCCAAGTCAGCGACAAATGTCCGCACGAGACCTTTGGGGAGGACTCGACCGCATAGGTCGTACGCACGCTCAAAGACGAGGGGCGCGTAGTAAGAAATGACGTTGATGCCGTTGAGCTGAGCGCCCGCCTGGGCCGACATGGCTATCAGAACTCTGCCCTTGTATCTCCTCCACAGAGCCTTGTAGCTCCGGTCTGGCTCCTTCTCCTCAATCGCGACAACCTCTTCGATCTCAGCGACCTCGCGCTCGAGCGCCTCGTCGCCCGCCCGGAGACCGCGGAGCTGGCAGAGGACCGCTCGGCCCGCATCCGGCTGAGAGGAAGCAAAGAGGTGTCGGGGGGATTCGGGGAGCAGGAAAGAGCCGAAGAAGAGGAGCGAACCAATGACGGCTTGAATGAAAAGTGGGAGGCGGAAGGACATGTTGGAGTTGATAAAGGAGCAGAAGTAGTCGATCCACTAAAGATCGGACAAGCGAGGGAGGTCAGGCTCGGTACGCTTAAGGATCTGAAGCGTGTGCAGGCGCGCGCTTAAACGTACGACCGACCCGGCGTAGCCTGACACGTTCTATACAGAGGACGTGGATTGACGTTGATAAGCTCGTGTATACGGGGGAACGAGCCGGGCGGAGAAGGCGAAGATCAAGACGCACGAGTGTGAACTCTACAGCGCCAAGTAGGCCCCGGTCTTCCTTTCCGCTGACCTGATTGTCATAGGAAAGGATGGACGAGGGAGGGCGAAGGAAGGAGACGAAGGCAAGGTCAGTCCTACAACGCCATGGCGGGCCTCGCGGACACGCATGTTCTTGATATTTGTGGTAGGACGGCGACCCCGGACCAGACGTACCTCGCTCTGGTAGACAGGGACGATCATCGAGAGGAAACCGATGCCGAGCCCACTGATGATTCTCCCAACGCCAAGCGTCCAGAGCCCGCCGGCGGAAGCCTGAAGGACGCCGCCGAACGTAAAGATGGCCGAGCCGAGCGCGATGACGTACCGCCTACCTTTGGCGTCGGCGAGTCGGCCGGCGAGGAGCGAGGTCAGGAAGGCGCCGATCTCGAGGACCGAGACGACAGTCCCAATCTCGCTCGCCGTCGGCGGTTCGCCAGTTGCAGGGTTGCCATAGGTCGCCTTGAAGTGCTCATTAGTGATGAGACCGGACATGACCCCCTCTGCAGGCGCAAAACACCGTCAAACGGCAAGAGAGGCCTTGGTCAGATCAAGGTATCCGGCCCGGAGGCTGGCCGGAGGAGAAGGGCGCACGATCAAATCCAAAGCAAAAAACGCCTTCAATGAGGTATGAGCCAGAAGTCGACAGGCGGGTCAGCTTTGGTCAAGGAGGTCAAGCAAAGAAGGCAGCGCGCACCGAGCGAGGCAAAGACCGTCGTTGCATAGAGGAGAGGCTTGCCCCGGATGGGCAGAACACTGGCCATCGCGCTCGACGCCCTGATAAGGGTATTGAAGCTGGTTGTGTTCGTCGGCGCGCGTAGAGGGCCGTGCCGGGAAGACGGTCGACGAGGTGACGAAGTTGGTTAAGGTCAGGGAGGGAAGCACGCGGAGGAGGCCGAGCTCAAGCTGAGGACGCGCGCGCAGGGGAGGAGCGGCAACCGAGAGGTCGACAGTGCTCAGCCACAAAGTCGCCCGAAACAGACTGGATGGTGATGCTGCGACCTATCTCAATGCTCGGTGAGAGTTGCTTCTCAGACGCTCGCTGTTGTGGCTTCGGGTCGAAGGCAGAGATGGGCGCTCTCCTACAGGTTGCCGGCCCGGCTCCCAGCAATGCCCCTGCGCAAGGCGTTCGAGAGGCGCAGCTGATGAGAGCATACGGCCAAGATAAAGAGAGGGCGGTCATCAGACTCGCACGACGACAAGAGCGAGGCTTAGCAAGTGGGCTTCCAACAGTCCCTGCGCTCTACCGGCTGCCGTACTGCTGCTGCTGCTGCTGCTGCTGCTGCTGCTGCTGCTTCTGCTGCTGTTGGCGCTACCCGGGTCGTTTCCCAAGAGATAAGCAAGCCCCCTTGCGCTGTTTGGCCTGCCTTCTCTCGCCAGCTCGCCTGCGCTCCCTCCGGACCATCACACATACCTTACATTTCAAGAACAATGGCCTCGCGCCCGATCCCCCAGCAAAGACCAGGACCGGGTCAGGGAAGCAGCAGCAAGAACCCTCCGCTGGCAACCTCGCTCGACATCGAGTTCTCGTGTCCGTGCCTTCTCTCTCGCTGCGATCAGAGGCGGCTAAGCGCGAAGCGGGTCATTGACAATCTCCTCTCTTTCCCCTCCTTCCCTGCGCAAATGCACCACAGATCGCCAGCCTCCGCTCGCGCCTGGCGAACGGCAGGTAGTCGGTTCCAACCCGTCCTTCCTCGCCTTCACCGACGACGAGCGGCCGCTCAATCATTCGTCACCGTATGCCTACGACGAGGAGGACGAGTCGGAGGGCGGGGGCGGGAAGCGAAGAGGGAGCGACGACTGGTGGAGCGGGAGCGAGGCCGGACTCAGTCAGAGCGAGGAAGAGGAGGACAATGACGGTGGCGGCGACGGCAATCCGTCACAGCCCGGACATGACGAGCCGGGGAGGACGGGAGCTCAAGCTCTGGACGAGAGCGAAGTCGACGACGGCGAGACGCCCCGACCAGCCTTCTCGACCTTGCCTTCAACAACCCTGCCTGCCTCTCTTAGTCGCTATCAGCATAGCGCGCTTCCTGACGACAGCAGCTCGCCGGGCTTCCCTCCCTTGTCGTCGTTGTCGTCATCATCAACGGCCGGGGCGGCGCCAAGACCGCCGCCGCTTCGCTCGATCCTTCAAGGCTCGTACGGCTTTCCTTCGGCCTCGAGTCTGCCCAGAACATCTCCAACCGAGACAATGCCGCCGGTCATTTCCTCCGCTTCAGGCCTGCAGGGTCCGGCGAAGGCTGAGCGTTCACCATGGCGCCCTCCAATGTCGTTTTTCGACCCGCTGTTCGCGCTAGTCGGACGCCAGTCGTCAGTGGCGACATCCAGTGGCAAAGACGAAAACGAACCCTTGCTCCCACGGACGAAACCCATGAGATTGGGCTGCAATGACAGCAGGGCTGTGGCTGCGGGTCCCTCCGTCTTGCACTCGCCCTCGAGCATCTCAACCCTCCCTTCGGACTCGCCTCACGCCGCCGGCTCCAGAGGGACCTTTCACAAGCCCTCTCATCACGTCCGCAAACGCCGACTCATCTTCGCCTACCTGATGGCAGGTCTCGTGCTCGTTCTTGTCGCGTTCGGGACAGGTTTCGCCGGTCGACTACTCGGCAGATAGCCGCGTCCTCCCGGGCGCCTTCGTCTTGTTCCGACCCCACAGCATCTTCCACCCTCACGACCCCTCACCTCTGGACCTCGAATCACACGTATTGATCATCGTCGCAATCATCACACCTCTCCTCTGTATCCATGATGCCGTCTGGATCGCTTGATCCTCCGTTGTAGGTCTCGCATGCTGCTTCCATCTGCTGCGCGCCCCCCCCCCCCTCCCTTGTCGAGCGCTCGCACGTCTTCTTGCACTTTCCTGGCCATCATCTTCCTCGTTCCTTCAGTTGAAAGACGCATGAGCTGTCTTACGAGTTCTCAGCCATGCTAAGAGCAGTGCCTCTTTCGACGACACACACCAGCCACTTATCGTACCAGCTGTCGGCACCAGACGCGCGCGATCGTTCTACGCCGCCTCCCGACAGTCACCTGCTTGCCCCAAACCCAACTCCCGAGCGCTCGTCTGCTGTCTTCGTGTCGTACGACCAGCTCTCACATCGAAGTCTTTGAACAAATCGTCTGCTATTCGTCGCCTCTCGCCTCTAGGACGTCCGAGGATGGCCGACGATCCGGCCACAACCTCGTTGGAGCCGACCTCGACAACGATTGCTCTCGCGTCACCCATCTCGAGCAACGGCCGGGGGAGTCCGCTCTCTCACCTCCTGACGGCCACGGCGACGGCAACTATCAGTTCGCTTGTTGCGAGCGCCAGTGCGAGCGTCGCACCAACCCCCGGCGGCGGCGGCAAGGGTGAGCTCGAGCTCTTGCCAGGAAACCCGGTCGTTCGTCCTCGCTTCAAACCCCGAACCCTCCCCCCCCCCGATCCCTTGCCTTTGTCAATATCCCGCCTGCCCGGTCCTGAGGCTGACAGTGCCCTCGCTTCGGTCGGCCTAAGTTCAACTTTATTCTCGGCCTGCTCGTTATCACGGCGAGCTCAATCCTTAACTCACTCGGGCTGAACGTCATGCAGTGCGTATCCTGGTCGGCCGTCGGCTCAATCCGATTCCGGCGGGCGTCCGCATTAGAGGCTTCCTGATGACAGACGTTGACCCCTCCCCAATCATCATCGCACGACAGATACGATGTAGGTCGGCAATCAGAGGTCTGATCTATGCCTCGCCGGGCCTGACCTCTGTGAGCTTGCTCTCCTGCCCAGCATCTGCGCACGGTCGGCCTTAGCCCTCAGCCGAAGGAGTACCGGCGGCCGCTCTGGCTCGCCGGCCTCGCCTCTTACCTGGCCAGCCAGATTTTTGGCTCGACTCTTGCCTTGCGCTACCTCAGGGCTGAGTACTGCGCGCCCTTGTCGTCATCGAGCTTAGTCTTCAACTTTCTCTTTGCCCGCTATCTCTTGGGGACCCGTGCGTTCAACCCCTTCCTTCTCATGCGCGTGTCCCTTACTACAATTCTTGTAAAAGAGCGGACTTCAATGCCTGCCTCGTCAGGAGGCTATTGTTGTCGCCATAATCACTAAACGATCGGCTAGTCAAGAGCCCCCCCCCCCCCCCCAAAACCATGTCCATAGGCCCTGCCTCATTTGCCATCTCGGACTAACACGCCATAACGTTACTTCGACAGAGATCACCCGGAAGGATCTTCAAGGCACAGCGCTCATCATCCTCGGGGTTGTCCTCATCGTTATTCTCGGCTCGATTAACTCAGGGTTGTCGACCTCAATCACGGTTCGCCTATCGTCATCCGCGCGTTGTGGCTGTCCGCATCGTAGCGTCCAGATCCGCTGACTCTCGCCTCATCGACGCATGGCTTCAGCTCGATCGCTTGTATCGCCTCTGGGCGAGGCCGGCTTTCCTCGCCTATCTCATCCTTCAGGCTCTTGCGCTTTTTGGCGGATGGCTCCTCGTGCTCCATTTGAGTCTGCTTGTCGAGGAGCGGTCAAGCGACGAGACGGTCATTGAGAACTACCTCGTCGTGCGTCACTTAGACTCATCTCACTACTCTTCAATGGCTGCCAGCTGATCCGTTTGCGTGAAATTTGCCTCTGCCTCTGTAGAAAGCTCCCCACAAACGGTTCCCGAAGTTTGACTTCACGCTCGCCGTCTACAGGCACTACACCACACTCGAACGGCTGATTGCGACACGTCTGGCGACGCTTGTCGAGCGGGTTTCGGATGGGCGGCTCAGGTTCTACGTTGGTATCGGATGGGCGGCCGTCGGAGGAGCGATGAGCGGGGCGAGTCTCGTCCTGGCGAAGGCGGTTGTCATGATCGGCATGGGCGAAGGAAACGTTGTGCGTCGCACCCTTTCCGCCTCGGCCCTCTTTGCCCTACCTTCGACTGAACCGCCATTCGACACCATCGACGCCAGTACTGGCGGCCAACACCAATCCTCACCATCATCCTGCTGGCGATCACGGCCGTTCTTCAGATGATCGCACTGAACCGGGGTTTGAAGTGCGTATGACAGCCGACTGTCGTGAGGTTTGAAAACTCCGCTTACCTGTCCGACTTACGGCCTTCCCTTGCTCATGGCTCCTCAACAGAGCCTACTCCAGCACGACCGTCGTCCCGGTCTTCTATAGCGGCTACACCCTCCTCGGTGCGCTTTTTCACGCTACTGCGCTGTTTGTCGTTTACCTGTCTTTCTACTCACCGCAAATCTCTGCAGGCTTCGCCAATTCGATGGTCTTTCTTGATCAGGTAGGACCCTGCTCCTTCCCAGAGGCCCCTGCGATTTGGCTCCTTGCTGACCACTGCCACCCCCCCCCCCCCCTTCCCTCTCCTTACTGCGACGATAGTTCGGGGCGTACAGCTGGGTAGTCTTGTGTTTCCTCGGCGTCGCTGTCGGGATACTGCTCGGCGGCGTGGTACGTTCCGAAGGTTCGCTTGTATCTTTAGTAATCGTCAACTAACCTTCCGTGATGCTTCTTGCTCGCCAGGTTTTCCTCTCATCCGAGAAGGATCCTCCAGGAGGAACTGAATCCAACTCAGTCGACGTTGCCTCGCCCAGTGCGCCGCATGCGACGGCGCTTCCAAGCCGTCGAGGTCCGCGGGCGCGCGGTAATTCGGGCGCCTCCGCCTCTCAGGGCGCAGCAGAGGAGGGTCGCGCGCTTTTTGACGCGGACGAGGAGCACTCCATCGTGTCGGGCAGGAGGGGCGATGCGGCTGCTGACGGTGGCAAGTGGAAGCTCGGCGATTCGGACGACGAGGAAGATGAGGACGTCAACGTTGGCGGCAAGGCCACCGAGGGGTCGCGAAGGACAGCCAACGAGAACCCGTGGGAGAGTGATGCCGACGCTGACGAGAAAGATCCGATTGTGCGACGATGACCCCCTTTGCCCACATCTTTAACCCGTAGACTGTCCATGTCATCTCGCCCGACGTCAGAGCCTGCACATGGGCTGTAAGCGGACTTCAGACGACGTGTGATGGCTTCAGACGAGTCCTCCGACGACGCCGCCCTCGCCAGCGCTCGCGAGTCGGTCAACCTCGTATAGGATCTCGGTCCGAATAACGTACTTGGCGCCTTCGACAGCGTTCGGGAAGACGGCCGAGCCCTCGTGCAGAAGCGAGCCCTCGGTCGCGCCGTGCTGACACGTAGTGGCTTTCGCGTTAATCGGCTAACTCGGTTGATCAAGGAATCGTCAAGATAGAGAAACTCACTGGGAAGATAAGAGCCGAGCCCTGTAGCGGGCGCACAGGTCGGGCGTCGAGGACGCCATCCCGCTCGGCGCAAGGGACGAAAAATGTTGTCTCACCGTGCTCAAAGCTGCGAGCGGAACGTGTGGATGGGAGGCGGGTAAGATCGCAGAGACTGAATTAACCCTCACAGACACATATATCCAACACGGGTTGCAGAGCTTACGAGTCATTGAGGTAGAAAAGGCAGCTGTGACGCGAGGATGACAAGAGAGCAAAAATAAATCAGCAGATTTATAACAAAGCAAAGAGGCGGCGGGGGGGGGGGGGGGGGCAGCTTAAACGCACGTGTAGCGCGAATAGAGCTAATGAGAGTGAGTCAAGCGAGCCGTCAGTATGGTTGGTAATCTAGCGAGGACAAGCAAACTCAGCCATACCGAAGGGTCTGAGTCATAAATGTACTTGGCCGGGACGCTTCCATCGGCACTCGGCGGCGACTCGCTTGAGCTCGGCCAGGCGCCATCGACGTGCGGCCGGTAAACGCTGCCTTCACGATAGCGATAAATTCGGAACCGGCGGTTGATGCCCTTGAGCGCACCCGAGGCAGACGAACCCTTGGGAACAGCGACCGAAGGCGGCAGAAGAGCCCGCATCCGCTCGAACAGTGGGTTCATCAAAGTCGGCGGAGCAAGTAATATGAGGTTGTGGGCGAGGACCTAGTCGTGGTGGGGTCGTACAATGTCAGCCCAAGCACCACCGAACCAATGACGGACAACGCACAGAATTGAGCTCCGCCGCACTGCCAGCGACCGGAGTGTCCTCAATCATGCCAACCGTCTCGCTCATGCCGACCAGTTGTCGGCACTCTTCCCGACTCAGGACATCCGTCATGAGCGACGCCCCAGGCACACCGGGAACGTCCCATCGGCGGACCTGTCGTCCGGAGCTAGCGGCGAGGGCAAGCAGATTGGCCGTAGCGGGCGGTAGATGCTGCACGATAGCCGGGTACAAGTTGGGCGGCCGGCGCGATGGGCCCGGCGTGATGTCGAGCGCGGCGACGCCTGCCAAGAACGCGGCCTTCTCTTCGGCTGAGAGAATCGTGTCGGCCTCAACCTTGGCCCAAAAGCTTGCCGGACAGCGAGCCTCCTCATCGCCGAGGAGTGACCGAACGTCCCAGGAAGCCCAGCGGCGGACACCCTTGCGGCCGATGGGCACGTCGGCGGTGATCTGGCCCTCACCCGTGCCCTTAATGTCCGTCGAGACGCCGGTGCAAGCCCGGAGAATGGCGTCGAGGACCGCCCAGAGCATCTCCTCTTCACCGTCATCAGCTGCTTTGCCCTTACGCCGCTCCGATGACTGGACAGCCGCGGCGTCGCACTCTCGCACCCAGCGTTGAAGCGAGCCAAGCTTGGGCGCCTGGCCGCGCAGCCGGAGCTCCGAGAGGAGGACGAGCGACTCGAGGTGCTGACCGTTCTGGAGCGTGGTCGAGATCCGACTCGTCAAGCTTGAGCCTGCAGATTCGAGGCGAGGGCCAGTTGTCAGACGTCCGTTATGTAGTCAAAACAGGAGCAGAGAGGGCTGACCAGTACCAGAGACTTCGCCGAGGGCCCGCCAGCAGTCCCACATGGCCCCCTTGAAGCTCTTGATGAGCCCGCCGCCGCCCTTTCCCGCCTTCATCAACTCCGGCTGAGCTGTGAGAGCTCGAAGAACTTCAATAGCGGCCTCGAGCTCTTCAGGATAAATGGAGCCACCAATGAGGCCGTCGTCGTCGGCCTCGGGGATGATGGCAACTCCCGAGGTGTGGGGCTGAGCGGCAAAAGGACCGGTGCCAGCCGTGGAAGCCTTCTTGGCTAGCGCCGTCGACTTGGCCGACGGCTGAGGAACAGCCTTGCGCTTCTTGTTGTTGCTGGAAGATTTGGTCATGACTGATGGCAGGTGAATGGAGGCGGGTGTACAACAGGCTTCGTCGAAGGGAGCAAGGCGAAGCTCTTTCCGCGCAGCAGTGACGGACGCAGCGGCCCTGCTGACCCTAGCCGACGCCGCCCACAGCCTTAGACTCGCGCTCGCTTACAGCACTCAAGATGACAGCATCGATCCAAGAGACAATCTGGAAGCAGCATGCGATGGTCGAGCCGGTACAAAACGAGCCAGCGATATCTTAGGAGAGGTGTCTTTGAAGAAGCTACAGTTTGCGAGGGGGGCCAAGAAGAGGCAGCTCCTTTTACTTGCGCGAGTTGCAGATGTCGGCAAACTCAGGCTTGAGCGAGGCGCCGCCGACAAGGAAGCCGTCGATATCGGCCTGGCCGGCAAGCTCGACCGAGTTGGAGGCCGAGACGGAGCCGCCGCTAAGCGAACCAAGGTTGTCAGTCTCAATGGTTGTAAGTCGGGAAGGCTAGGTGGGGTATTTGGACAAAGACGCACTAGATGATGCGGACCTCGTCGGCAACCTTCTGCGAGACCTTGGAGGCGACGAACTTGCGGAGCTCGGCGTGGACGTCCTGGGCCTGCTGCGAAGTGGCGACCTTGCCGGTGCCGATGGCCCAAACTGATTCGAGTAAACATTACGACCAACGTCAGAACGAAGCAACCAAGCGATGAAGGGGATGCGGCGGAAGTGCGGGGACGGACCAGGCTCGTAGGCAATGACAACGTTCTTCCAGTCCTCCTCCTTGATAGCCTCAACGACGGCACCGGTCATGCCCTCGCAAACGGCCATCGTCTTGTCAGCGTCACGCTCCTCGAGCGTCTCGCCGATGCAGAGAACGACCTTGAGGCCCTGAGAGAGCGCAGCCTTGGTCTTCTTGGCGACGAGCTCCGACGTGTCCTTGAAAAGCGTCCGGCGCTCCGAGTGGCCGATCAGCGTCCAGTTGATCGAGGCGTCGACCAGCATGTGGGGCGAGATCTCGCCAGTGAAGGCACCCTTCTCCTCAGAGTAGACGTTCTGGGCCGCGAGCTCGATCTTGGGCGACGACGACTTGGCGTTGGCCTTGATGTACTCCTGCGAGGGGATCAGGTAAAGCGCCGGAACGGCGATAACGACCTCTGTAATCGGTAAATCGAGCGCACGAATTCAGCCGAGCACTCTGAGCCGACTTGCACGCGTAGGTTCGCCCTGCAGACGTTGAAGCCGGAAGATGTCGCCTAGAACTAGACGACTGCCAAGCACAACGCGAGTCCTCTGTCTATGTCCTGCTTCCGACACAGCTCACGTCCAGAGAGCTGTAGCTGCTAGCGGTCCCCGACGTCTCCTGTCGCAAAGGCAGAAAGCAGTGGGAGGCAAGACTGACCGGTCTTGGAGTCGACCTCGGCGGCGAGCAGGCCGTCAAGAAGCTGAGTGCAAGCCTTCCACGACTGAAAGAGTGCAGGTAGCAATTGAGATAGCGTCAGCGACATCGCCAGCCAAACTCATGAGTCGACTCTAATGAAGAATCACGTACAGTGGGGTTCATCTGTTCGGTAACCGCAAGCAAAGTAGGCCAGGGCCACGTTCAGTTGGAGAAGGGCGAAAAGAGGTCCTCTGACGGGGGCCCGGCCTCGGGCCCTCAGAAGCGGATGACGGACCTTGAAATTTCCTCCGACGAAGAACTGGCGGGCGGCAGACATGATGGGCAGGAAAGTGATGAAAGAAGAGAAAAGGGCGGGGCGGGAAGGGAGATGGGAGGGTGATGGTACAGAGGCGAAAAGAGGAAGCGGCAGTTGGCGTCCGCCCTCTTGGGGGCGGCGGCAACCGCCGTCGCCGGCACTTCGGCCCAGCTCGGGCGACCTGTCAACAGCCACATCCCACCCCTTTCCCCTTACATCAGAGACGCTATGGTTGCCGTCAAGTCGTGGGACAGATTCCAGCAGGAGACGATTTCGGTACGTCCTAGACTTGCAATCCGTGACCCGGTCGTTACATGAGCTGATCCCCTCGCCGCTCGCCTGTCTCGCGGTCTGATGCCCTTCCGGTTCACTCGTCCGCTCGCTGTTTGCTTGCCTCACACTTAGCTGTACGAGTCCAACCCAACCAAGGTTCGCTTGCCTCGGATTGCTTTCATGAAGTGCTCAATTGAAGGCTTGCTAACGCTGTAATGTTGAACGCCCTCATGTGCTCGACAGACGCGCTACTCTGTCAAGTTCCGCGCAATCGATGGCAAGCTGACGCTGAAGATCACGGACGACGTGCACGTCAGTCGACTCGTGCACTTTGGATGCCCACAAAAGCCTTAGCAGCTCTTCTCTTTGAGACTCTGCAGGCTGATATGCACTCACCTTGTTGCTCGACCGCGATCTCCTTCCGGACGCGTCCGCGCTCGCAGACGTTCAAGCACTCAACCTCATCGAGCATCACTCTTAATCGCTTCACCGCACTCAATACGCTTCTATTCGAGAAGATGGCGGCGACGTCACTCGCTCCTCCTCCGTCACCTGCACCGGCTCTGATAGCAGGCGGCGATGCTGCAGGTTCAACTGCGACTGGAGGGCTGACTACGGCCGGCGCAGAGGCGATGGAGGGGATCGAGTCGGGTCCGCCAGCCGCTCCCACTGGGGGAGGTGCGCCGGGGACGGGCGCAAAGAAGAAGAAAAAGGGCAAGGGCAAGAAGTAGAGGCAGATGTTATGACCTATCGAGAGACGGCGGGTGTTAGGACGACAGGCAGGCATGTAATGCCACTCTAGCAGCATCTTGGGGGCCTCGTCTTCGAATGGTCACTCTAAGCGACGTCTCTGCCCCAGAGACGTCTGCTAGGCTAAGCTAGAGCAAGACAACGTGGTTCTCTTTGCGAAGATCCGCCGGTTCAGAATCGACTCGCTGAGTTCGCCTGCGCGCCCAACTCGCCGCTCCCAAGGCCGTCGTCGCCCGCAGCCTTTCAGCCCACACCAACCACGACCACCACTCGTCTCGACGCCCCTCGCCCCCACTCATCGCCCGACCTTGAAATCGCTATTTCTGTTGGAAGCTGTTCTGATCAGTCTCGTTTGGCATGTTCAAGATCACGACGCCACAGCTGGCGGTCTACGATGCCCCGCCGTCGCCGCCGACGGTCCGCGCCTCGCTCGGGATGGACGTTGACGGCTTATCAGACCACGAGCACGAAGACGACGAGCACGAGGGAATCGACCTCGAGGACGGAGCAGAGGTCGTCGTTGCTACGCCAGGGACCATTATCACGAGCTCCGCTCTGTTCATGCGGTTCGTCCGCCTCTTCATCTAGCAGGCTCAGGCGGCGCCGCTCGATAGGACGACGACGAGCACGAAGCTGACGTCGACGCCGAGTCACAGCGGCCACGGCACCTACATCTCGGACGAAAAGGTCATCTCGTCTGTCACCGGAAAGGTTGAGCGCGTCAATAAGCTCGTCTCGGTCCGGCCGCTGCGGGCGAGGTACACACCCGAGGTCGGCGACCTTGTCGTCGGCCGCATTGCCGAGGTGTGTCGTATCGTCCGAAGTCTCAAGTCCCCACACATCTGCTTACGATAGCAGCTCGTATCGTCTGAACCAGGTCGTCGCCAAGCGATGGAAGGTCGAAGCGGGCGGCCGGCAGGACGCGATCCTCATGCTGAGCTCGGTCAATCTACCCGGTGGTGTTCAGCGGAGGAAGCTTGAGTCCGACGAGCTCCAGATGCGGCTGTGAGTCGCACAGAGCGCGAGACTGATCGAGGGCGACGCTGAAACTGATATCTTGGTCTATGCTGTTCGATTCAGATTCTTTGAAGAGGGAGACGTGCGTCTCTGTGCCGCCAACCCCCCCCACCCCCCTCCCCCCCGCCTGGGCTGCAGAAAAGGTCTGAAGCTGACTCGCCCTATGCGTCTTCCAACAGTTGCTCGTCGCAGAGGTGCAGACGCTGATGGGTGACGGCACGATGTCGCTACACACGCGGTCACTGCGATACGGCAAGGTGCGCTTGCTACGCGAGTCGCGATGCCCTTCTAAATTTAACGTGTTCTGACGCTCAGCTTTGTGACGCTTGCCTGCCTTCCTAGCTTAAAAACGGCACGCTTCTGAACGTCCCGCCGGCCCTCGTCCCACGGCTCAAGTCGCACTTCTACTCGCTTCCCTGTGGTGTCGACCTGATCCTTGGCCTGAATGGCTTCATTTGGGTCTCGATGCACGTCTCTCGAGGAGGCGAGGACGGTGATGGCGGTGAGGGCACCGCAGACGGTTTCGACTCTGAGGCGGTTTACAGCAGCAAAAATGACGTAAGGATGCTCACTTTAGCGCTCTTCACGCTTGTGGTCCAGCATACTGACTCACTCCTCTTCGCCACCCGCTAGGCCATCCCTCCGCAAACACTTCGGGCGATTGCGCTTGTCTCCAACATCATCCTCCTTCTCGCCCGCAACAACATGGCTATTCACCCTGCGTCAATAGCCGAGGCGTACGACCTCCTGCTTGAGGGTGAGGGCGGCGAGGCCATTCGCGGAGCAATCAGCGACGAGGTCGGCGAGGGCGTTGTCATGGCTCTCCGGGCGGGCGCGCTCAGCTGATAATGCCATGCCTCCGGCCAAGGATGAGAAAACCGAGGTGTGCAGAGAAGGCGTCATTGTAAAAGTTGCGATGTGTGAAGGGAGTCGGAGCAAGCGAAACCGCGATGCCGTAGTGTATAGGTAAGAGAGCAGACAGGTCACGAAAGGTGTAGGAGATATGCGTTCGTGAAACGGGATGCGAGGGAGGAATCAAGGTGCCCGAGAGAGGAGATAGTGGGGTTTCGTTAGTCATGGAGATGAAAGTCCGGTCGGACATCTCGTGTATATGGGAGGAGGGGAGATGGAGCTGGACGGTCAGATGGTCTCCTTGGACCGGCCGTGGTCCTCGCCGTCCTCGCCCCACGAGTCCCACTCTTCGCCGTCATGCTTGAGTACACCCGAGCTTGTGTCGCTGCGCTGATAGACAGGGGGAGGCGTTGCCCGACCGCGCTTCTCCTTCGGCCCGCCGGAAGAGGAAGGACCCCCGCTGCTCTTGTTCGGCAACTCCGAGATGGTCGGCGTCGGGAGGACAGGAGGCGTCGCGGCCGAGGAAGAGCGCAGCCTGCCAGACGAGTAGGCCCGCTCCCTGTTTGTCGGTCGAATCGGTGTGAAAGTCGCTGTTGGCACATCCGGCGGGGGCGTCGACGAAAGGAACGCCGGAAGGAAGAAGAGAACGCCTGTCCGGGCCGACCGAGAGCGCGCGCGCCGGCGCCCGCCGGATGGATTGATAATTGGCAGGGACGGACCCTCGCCCCGACCGTCAACACCGGGCGTTGTTGATGGCGAGTCCCCGACCAATCCGCGGTACGCATGTGAAGGCGAATGCAGGCCCTCAGACAGGCGTCGGATCCAGCCGAACGAGCTGCCGTTAGAGTCGCCATCACCGTCGTAGCTGTGATCGCCACCTTCGCTGGTGGCGGTCGTGCTGATCTCGCTACCGTCGTCCTCTCCGTCGTCAGGCAGAAGCGACAGCATGCCGTACTGGCCGGCCACCTCACGGACGTCGCCACTGAGGCTGATGACGAGCCCGCGAAGACCTGTCCGACTTTTTAATGCAACGCCGCCGCGACGGGTCCACATCAGCCGAATAAAGCCAATGAGGACGAGGAGAAGGCCGAAGCGCATCAGGCCCCTGCCGTGCCGACCGAGGAAGATGATGAAGTCCGAGTCGTCCGAGTGCCAGCTTGAGCCGTAAAAGTGCGAGAAGAAGGCGTGAGGGGCCTCCTCCGGCAGCGCGTTCTTGCCGTAGAGCGATTTGGGAAGAACACGGATCTCAAGCGTAGGCGAGACAGGCGTCACCGGGTGTGATGACGTGTATAGAGAGTATTGGGCCGATAGGAACATAGGCCTGCGAAGATCAGAGCCTAGTCAGCGGGAGAGGACGCGGGTCACATGGGTGACTCGAGTGGACGCACCCGGTCGAAAACATGACGGTTGGGTAGTTGGTCACGTAGTTGTGGTTGAAGGTGATGAGTCTGAGTCGGGCGGGCGCGACCCTGATCAGCGCGAGTGAGGCAATCACTGTCATGAAGGAAGCATGCACCCATGAATGACCATCCACATGAAAGGGTTGTTCTTGCTACTGAGCATCAGATCGTTGCTGACGCCGACCTGATCAAGGCAAAGATGCACGTCAGATCTAGACACTTGCAAGTTGGGTCAACAGACAGACTCACAGGAATAGTCTTGGCCAGTACAACATCCCAGTCTCCGCGCAATAGCGGCGTCGGGTCCCGAATGATACCAATCTTCGCAATCGCAAATGAGTCTGGTGAGTTGACCTGACCAGCTCGTGTGCCGGGCAAAGTAGACAAAAAGTGCTTACGTCGAGATCCATGTAGATGCCGCCATATCGGTGGAGGACAAAGTAGCGAATGGCATCGGCCCGCTGGATGTTGTACTCGTATGAGTCGTAGGTCGCGAGGAAGGACGGGTAGTGCGTCTGGATGAAGTGCCGAGCAGTCGCGTCGGTCCAAAGATGGTGCGTGCTGCGACCGCAATAGAGAGTAGTTGCCATTAGCACGCAAGCAGAGTAGCTTGGTCAACCCGGAACAGGACGCACAAGTCTGGCAGGGCTCGAACATGCTCCTGATAGCTTCCCTAGGAGCGTTGGACAGCCACAGGCCGCGGAGCGTCAGTAACAGCGGGCGGCACCAAGCGACGGAGGCTCAGCTTACACGCCATTTTTCGGGAAGCTTATCGTTCATCCAGGTTTGGTGAATGATGCGTGGGATGCGCTCGCCATCGCTGCGAACGTCAGGCAGGGGCGCGGAAGCAAGATTAAGGTCAGCCCCAGCCGTCTCGGGGGGAAGCTCCTGAGGCGAAAAGCCACCAAGCCGGGGGCAGAAATGACAGCAAGTGAGAAAAAGGCACGCACAGAGGCTCGATACCTTCGAGGTGGTCCCAAGTGTCGGTCCGTTGAACGACGCCATCCCACTTAGGATCGTAGGCCCAGGCGGGCGCGTTGCCGGTCAAGCTCGAGTTGGCCGAGACGCGGGCGGCCCAGTTCTCGTGCGGCAGGTAAGGGACGTCGCGCTCGCTCAAAAGCGCCCAGTTGCGGACACCGAAGAACCAGGTGACCGAGGAAAGGACAATGACAGTGCCGAGGCTGCGATGAGGGGATGGGCAACCGCCGTGTCAGCGCGTCGACGAGAGGCGTCGGGCAGGGGGTGCGCCAAGAGCTCAAAACGCCTAGCTCGAGGCCAGCCGGGAGCAAAGGAAAGCGAGACGAACAGGAAAAGCGACAGCAGGATGATTAGAATGAACAGCGGCCGGCGGTACCGCGAGTGAGTAGCCTTGCGGGGCATGCCGGGCGACTTTTCAGAAGAAGGCGAGGTTGGCCGAAAGGCTGGGGGAAACAGTGGGGCGGCACAGCCTGTGGACTGCGGGCGAAGCGAGGCGATGGCCCGGCAGAGCAGAATGGCTTCAAAGCCGCTGAGCGGGCGACGGAGCGCTCCTTTGCACAAGAAGGCGGGTGCGAAGGGGCGCGGCGGGAAAAGAGACGAGAAGGATGGAAAAGGGAGATGTTGAGGGGTTGAGGACAGGGTTGAAGGGAGGATCTGTCAAGCCGCCGGCCGGCGGGCAACCCGGCACCGCGAGCCCGCCGGCCGGCAAGCGGCCAGGGGCGGCGGCGTGCGCAAGGGAGGCTGTGGCCGGCCGGCCTGCTTTCTTGACTGATCACAACAAGGTGTACCAGCCTCCAGGTGATGCGTCTGGTTCATCCAGCACTACTGATAGGCGACCAAGTGAGCGACGTCAGAAGATTGATGCTTGAGAAACATGCTTGGATGGGAGGTTTTGTGCTATATGTTGTATGCTTTGAAACGCCGAACATCGACGGAGAGATGGCCGAGTGGTCTAAGGCGCTAGCTTAAGGTTGATCACATCAACTCGCTAGTCTTCGGGCGCGGGTTCGAATCCCGTTCTCTTCAGATCTTTTTGCCTCTTTCTGACAATGCTAAAGCTATTTTCGGGTGGTTCGGCTGGGCTCCCTGCGGAAATTGCGCGGCCGATGGTTCGGTTGGTCCTTTTGCGCTTTGCCCGCACAGGAGCATAATGACCTGCTTCGTAAAAAATCACCAACCTGGCCATGGTTCTGACCTATCTCATGGTGCTTTTTGACTTGCGAAAACATGTTTGTGGCGGGAGGGGCGGGGGGGTAAAGTTCCAAGGAGGGTCGACGACCGAGGTCAACGTGCGACCTGCGCGCTTCTCCCCCCTTGACCGCGATTCATTTCCGCAAACCTCATCCTACGCTGTTCGTAGATAGCTTGATAGAATGTCCCAGTTCTCAGCTACGCTCATGTCGCTCCACAGCCGCAAAAATGAAGAATGAAGGGTGGTAGACCGGTCGAAAGAGGGCGGGTGCTCGTCATCACGCGGCTCACCTGCAAGTCGCCTCATCTCCTGCTCCCTCCCCTCTTACCATCACCCCCCTTCATGCCATCCACTCTCTGGCGACCTTTCAGAGTCGTCCAGAGACGCCAACTGACCGGCCTGTTGACTCCATACTTGTCCGTGAGCCCTAGTCACGGCGCTCGCTCTCGACGGCGACTCGACGCCCGCTCAGCTCGCGGCAGGTCGAGCTCGACCTCGTCCATCCATCTTCTCCACTCTCCGACCTCGACTCGGCATTCTGAAGGCGTTGCCTTTTGTCCAGGAGCCTTTGTATGATCTCTCCAGTCCACAGGATGTCGTCGTATCGGCCGAAAGGGCCCCCGAAGGTGCGTTGCGAGTCAACCTGCACCGATGAGCTCCCCGGCTCCGTTGGTCTGGTCTGCTGCTTGCAGCCTTCCTTCCAGCCGTCCCGTCGCATAGCAGCAGTCGTGAAAGCACCTGAGCCCTGGAGCTGACATCTGTCTTTCTTTCTGCCACTTATTTCGGTGGAGACAGAGCACACAAGAGCAAGGCGTGCTGACGAGAAGGAGATGGCCGTGGGGAGGGCTCTGGCGGGCGATATCGGTGATATGTACATGTCTATCGACTTCTCGAGATCGTGGGAAAGGTGTCTATCGCGAACCAGATGCACCGAACGCACCATCAAAAACATCAATCCGATCAAGGTTTGGTCAGTGCGAGGTCGATATGTCTGTTGGGAGGGGTGTGACGCGCCAAGATCAGTGACCATTCGTCAACCATCAATCGGATGACCTTGGACGACGGTGTAATCGCGGAGGTACGATCCATACGCACCGAACGCACCATCAAAAACATCAATCCGATCAGGCGTTGGTCAGTGCGAGGTCGATATGTCTGTTGGGAGGGGTGTTGTTAAGGGGCGAGTGGCGAACAGAGGGGAGGCTGGAGCTCTGACGGGCAAGGACGGTGGATGTGGGGAACGAAGAGGCAAGCTTGAGATTCAGGTGGCGACTCGAGGTCTACAGTGGTTTAAGTA
>MVAP01000133.1:0-40341 GCA_014825765.1 Cystofilobasidium macerans | reverse complement strand
CCATCTTCTGCGTTCGTCTCTTCTGCCTCTCACTTGCCCTTCCTCAATGGACCTCGCACTGACCCTCCTTTTGCGACTGTCTGCCTCTTTCCGCCCTGCCAACGCCGCTATCTCGCCCGGTCAACCATCCCACCTCGGCGGCCGGCCCGCTCTGCATTGTCTTCTGCCGGCTCCCTGTATACCCCCCGCCGGAGCCCTGAGCCGCGCACCGAAGCATACCCCCCGCCGGCGCCCTGAGCCGCGCACCGAAGCATACCCCCACGCCGGCGATCTGAGCCGCGCACCGAGGCATACCCCCTCGCCGGACCCCGAGCCGCGCATCGAAGCACTACCCCGAGCTTGCTCTTCCTTTCTTACCTCTCCGTCGCTTTCTCGGCTCTGCGTATCTGCTCTGTGTCTGCTCTCTCGATGATTTCTGCTCTCCCGATCCGCCTGACCATCTGAAAGCGCGCCCATGGAGACAGGGCCGAGAGAGTCGTCAGGACTCGATTGAGGCAAGGCATGCAGGGTCGACGCCTGTCAGAGAGACTGCAGGAGTGAAGGTCGTGTACGCGAAGGATGCAGGGCTTTGTCAGTCGTCATGATCTGAGTATGATCTCAGACAGATGAGGCCTTCCCGATGGGTTGCAGAGACTGCTATGACACCATCACGGACTTACCAGCGCGCCTCTTCGTAGTCAACATGGTCGTCAGCCGTCGCATATCGCATCGGCGAGCACATCATGCCGGCGACTTTGCCCTCGATTTAGGACGGGTCCTTGTGCTTTAGGGCTTGGCCTGGTCTGTTTCCCCTACCTCTCTCCCCGGCCCTCGTCGTCACGGAGCTTGTTAGCAGTCGCATCACATCTCCTCGCCTAGGCACCCGAGCAAAGCCGCTCGACGTCGGCGACCTCGCGGACAGCACCAGTGAGGTTACGGCAGCCGTCCCGCTCAACGAGGACGACATCCTCGATTCGAACACCGCCGACGGGCTCGTACCGAGCGAGCACGGCCGGGTCAATGAACTCTGAGTCGCGCCATCGCCGGAGGAGGTGCGGCGAGAAGTAGCAGCCCGGCTCGATGGTGATGAGCATGCCGGCCGCGAGCGGGAGCCGCAGACGGAGGAAGGCATAAAGCTCGGGCGTCTGACGCGACTCGGCCGGGATCGTCGTGTTGGTTGCCTCGTCGGGCTTGGAGGCCGAGGGGACGTCGTGGACGTCGAGGCCGATCGAATGGCCGAGACCGTGCGGGAAGAACCCGGTCGAGACGCCACTCTGGAGAATCGTCTCCTCGTCGCCGCCGCGGAAGATGCCGAGCTCGAGGAAGCCCCGGACGAGCAGCCGATGGGTCGCCAGCTGAATCGTGTCCCAGTGGACGCCAGCCCGCGTCATCTTCTCGGCCTCCTTCTGCATGTGGAGGACGAGCGAGTAGATGGCCCGGGCTTCGGTAGTGAACCGCCCGCCGTTGCCGACCGGCATCGTCCGCGTGATGTCGGCCCCGTAACAGTCTGTCTCGGTTCCGGCATCGATCAGAAGCACCTGCGGCTGCCAATCGCCCTTGGCGCCGAGGGATAGCGGGTCCGGCCCGTCGTGCGTGTGACCATGCGAGGAAGAGACAGGTGCCGTCGCCTGGAACGCCGATGAGTCGAGCGTCGTTGGCAGGGCGCCGTGGACGAACGGGGCGTGATTGCAGATGTAATGCAGCGTCGAAGCCCTCGAGCCCGAGGCGATGATCGGCATATAGGAGAGGTGCTTTGATCTTAACACGAGAAAGGATTCCGGAAGTTAGCCTTCGCCAAACCCTTCCCTGAGCTCGAATCGCGCTGCAGCAGCAACGCACCCTCCGCGCCGGCAGGCAGCGACAAACAGCGCTTCGGCATCGCCCTCGCCCTCGATCTCCCACTCGGCCGCGTACGCGCCAACGCCGCGTTCTTCGAATCGCGTACTCTGCGCCCCGGCGACACCCCGACCGGCAGCGTGGCGGCCAAGGGCACGCATGACGACCTCGTGCGCCTGCGAGGTGATGGCGTTGGCCCTGGCCATCAGGGCGATCTCGTGCTCGGTCTTGAGCAGACGAGCCTGGTGCAGCGCCGGGAGGAGGGCGTCCTCGGCCCGGGTGGCCTGCATCTGGCCGAGCGAGGAAGGAAGGGCGGGAAAGAGGACGGTTGAGGGAAGAGTGTGGACTGTTGAAGTCGAAGTGAGGGCTGAAAGAACGCGCTCGAGGGCCGGGAGCGGCTCGAAGGCGTGCGACGAGAAGCGCTCCGCACAAACCTCGAGCGAGGGTGGCGGGACGGACCACATGATGTCGTCTTCATTGGCGGGAGGAACGAAGCTGAAGCATGCGTTCAGGGAACAATGTGTCAGCTCGACGCGATCTCTCACGGTAGGGGTGAATAACCTGCGGGACTCACAGCGTGTGCCTGAAGTCGCTGACGAGCTTGCCGCCCTCGGTCAACTCGAATGATACCGTAAGGGCCGCACCAGGGACGTCACAGCCGGTCAGGTACATAAAGTTGGACTCGGGCCGGTGAGGCATCTCGCGATCGGTGTCGTTTCGAAAAGGGGTCGAGTGAGAGACAAGCAGGAGGACGTGCCGGCCGGGCGCGAGGCTCGGCGCGAGCTTCTCGATGACCTTGCCGGTGTCTTCGAGACGCAAAGGTAATCAGTATATATTGCTGTCGCATCAGGTCCAGACGAGCGAGCAGAAGTCTGCACGCAGTGGCGGCCTGCCGTAGCCGGTAATCAGACGCGGTGCCGGCGGGGTCGGCTCAGCGTGACCACCGGACAAGACCGACAAGGGAGAAAGGCAGGTTGGCGATCTTCCAACGAAGCAAGCCGCTCCCCCAGTAGAAGACTTAGAACAGCGAAAACTCCTACGCACGAATGAGAGCTGTCGAAGGAGGAATGGTAGCGTGGGAGGTCAGCTCGAGGTTTCCGATGGTTGCGTGAGCTGTCCTGGCAGACGACGATCCTCGACGAGAAGCGTCCGTCACTTCTCTTGCCATGAGGTGAACGTACCAGGAAACTTGCCCTCGGGAAAGGGAGGAAGGAAGACCATTGTAACCGCCTGGTTGTCAAGAGATGAGCAGTCGAAAACAGAGGCGTCTGTCGATGGCAGGTCGACAGGATATTCTGGCGAAGGGGTCGTCGAAGTCGTTGGCCGGCAACTCCCGGTCCGTCCGGCTGTCGCGGCTGGCTGGCCTCGGAGCCAACCACATTGCCTCCGATCATCGACACGCGCCGACCGACAGCCCGACGACAGGCAATCGCTTGCTCGCAGCAGCCACTCAATCAGCAACAACGATGGATCGCCGTCCGCTCACGACGGCCGCCTCTTCAGGAGCAGCAGCCTCCTCCTCCTCATCGTCCCTGGGTGTCGCTGGCGCTCGGCCGAGCTCGGTGTCGGCCTCGTTACCCATGCGCCGCCCGTCCGGCGCGTCGACGGCGTCAGCAGCCCCGACCCCGTCAGGTGGTCGAGGGACGCTCGAACGCCGGCCGTCATCCTTAGCGCTCTCAGGGGGTTCCGCCTCTTCGATACCTCGATCAGGCGGTGTTCCTGCAACCCCATCCTCCCGGATCCCCTTTGGTAGCAAGCGCACGCTCGCGAGCGGCTCCGGCAGTGGCAGCGGCAGCGGCGGAGGAGGGGGAGGGGAGGAGCCGCCCTCTGTCCTCCGACGGACCAACACGTCGATGGCGCTCCAGGTCGACCTCGAACGGCGGCTCGCAGCGGCCGAGGAGCGCGAACGCGATCTGGAGAGGCAAGTCGAGGAGCGCAGAAGGGAGGCTGAGGATGTCCGCAACATGATGCGCCTGCTCGTCGCCGACGAGGAGACGAGGCAGCGTGAGGCCGATGCGCAGAAGGAGCAGCAGGCCGCCGAGCTCGTTCGTCTTCCTCTCGCTGCGCTGTCTCTTCATGCCCTTCTGTTACTGACCGGATGTTCATCTTTACCGCTTTGCTTTTGTCACTATAGAGTCAGGCTCAGCGGACGATCCACGAGCTCCGGTCGACCCTTTCCTCGAGTGAAGCCAACGCCGGTGCCCTCGCCTCCCAGATCGCCAACCTCCAAGTCGAGCTTTCTCGCGCCCAGTCGTCCTTCGAGGCTGAGATGGCCGAACTCGTCCACCAGCTCGAGGCGTCTGACGACGACGCGCAGCTCGCGAGAGAGAAGTGCGAGCGGGCCGAGGGCGAGCGGGAGAGCATGCGGCGACGGCTGGGCGAGCTGACGGATGAGCTCGAAGGGAGGAGGAGGGACGAAGGCGAGCGCGAGGGGGCGGCCGTCATGCGCGAGGAGCTCAAGCGTGCGGTCCTTGTCCTCTTCCCTTGGCGCCCTCACAGGGCTTCGGGCTGACTTGCCGATCCCCCTTGCCGTCTGCCATCTCCAGGTCAATCTTCCATCCTGTCTTCGCAAGACGCCCAACTCAACCAGCTTCGGTCCGAGGTCGCTCAGCTCCGTTCCAAGCGCGCCGATCAGTCGGCGCGCGTCGCCGAGCTCGAGTCTGAGGTCGACCGCTTGACGGCTCGATGCGACGAACTCGAGGCGGGGACCGACCGGGCGGCGCTCGAGCGTGAGCTTGGCGAGACTAGGAGGTTGTTAAAGGCGCGCGAAGAGGAAGTCAATACGCTGCAGGCGGGTGCGTTCAGGTGTGCAGCACACGCCCGATGGGAGACAGACACGACTGACGCTGCCGACGTTTTTCCGTCGAGGGGTAGAAACGGCCTCGTCCTCCACCTTTCGAGAAAAGCACACCTCGCTATCGTCCGAGCTTGCCTTGCTCAAGGAAGAAGCGGCCGCCCTCCAGGCCTCCCACGACCTTCTCGAACGTCGCGTCGCCATCGGCGAGTACGACCCCCGGTCGTTCCGCTGCCTCCAGCTCGAGCTCAACCCGTCCACGATGGACCTCGCGATCCGAACGGCGACGCTGGAAGCGCTTCGAGCGGAGAACGCCGCGTTGATTGATCAGCTCCGGCGCGAGGACGGAACCGACGCGGCCGCGGCCGGTGGCGTTGGCGGCGATGGGGGAGGCGTCGTCCCGCGCGAGACGTACGACCGGGTGATGAAGGAACGCCAGGAGGAGAAGGCGCAGATGGAGAAGCGGCTGATGCGACTCAAGGAGGTGCGTTCGAATGACAGGATCACTTCGGCCTTTAAACGAAGCTGACTGACGTGCGCACGCACTCCCTCCCCCCTTCCCCCCCCCCCCCCTTTTTGCTTCCCACCTCCACTCCCCAGGTCTTCAAAGCAAAGTCGCAAGAGTTCCTTGATACTCTCCACTCACTTCTGGGCTACCGCATCCTCTTCTCAGAGTCGGGTGATGTTCGCCTCAACACGACGTACGCGCCACGAGGCAAGTCGGGCGTCACTTTCCGCTTTGCGAGCCAGGAGGGCCACTTTGGCAGCATGAGCTTGACGGGTGGCCTGGCCAAGACGCTTGACGAACTTAGAGAGTTTTGGGTGACGCAGCGGCAGGAGGTGCCGTGCTTCCTGGCGAGCGTCACTTTGGAGTTGTACGACCGGTCAACGGTTCGCCCTCTTCTGCTCTTCTCTTGCTGCTAGCTCGCGTTTTTAAAAGCAAGACTGACATACTATTTGGCTTCGGCTGACCGCCAGAGAGGCAAAGCGGCCGGCTGGGTTCGACCAATGGACGACGAGGACGAGTGACAGGCAGAAATGCATGGCGCATATATTCAAAGCTGAGGGCCAGCGGCTCCGCTTTGGATTTTAGTAGCCGGCTTTGAAGGCCGCCCATCTCTCGCGCCCACGTGGCGTCATCATGAGGACCATCTCCCAGCGCTTCGCTCCCTCCAGTCCCCTGACGAAATCTGCCCTCTCCTGCTCGCCGAGGCGCGCAGCTGGCGACTTATCATCGGCGTCGGCTGAGAGGGCCGAGAGGATGAGGTCGACGAGTGGCGCCTCCAGAGACGAGCCGACGATCGAGGGGAGCTTTGCCGGCGGAAGACCACGGAGGAGAGCGAGTCGGGCAGAAGGGAGGAGCGGGGCGAGGGCCGCCTGGAGCGCATACGCCGAGGTCGGCAGAGGCTGCTGTCGTTGGGATGGCCGACTTTGAAAAGCTAGGGAGGTCGGGTCAGGTGTTGATGAGGGAGGGGCAGGGTCTGCGCTGGAAGACGACCGACCCGTGAGCGAGCCGAAGATCAATTGTGAAGGATCGGCTACGTCGGTCGTGCGAGATGCGGAGGCAGAGGAGAACAGCCCGCGAGGAGCATCCTCAATTCCTTCGTCGTCCTCGATGTTTGTGGCATCGCTCACGGAGACGAAAGGCGACGCGTCGGCAGGCGCGTTAGTGGTCGATGGGCGAGAAGTGTGATTCGTCGGCAACGGCGGCTGGGAGGGCCGAGCCGGAGCGGCAGCAGCTGAAGCCGGCACGGCGATGACCTCGGGCAAACGTGCATGGGACGCCGGATCGAAGGGCTGCACAGGAGCCGGCGCTGTCGCTGGCACCGTGTGTTGCTGGGCTTGCATTGGAGCGGAAGGGGCCCGATTCGTCGATGGCAGCGGAGCGGGTGAAGAGCTCGCAATGTTACCAGGCAGATCGTAGACCATCTTTATGGGAATCGGCACGGGCTTGCTAGACGCCGAAGGCCTGGAAGAAGAGGAAGAGGTGGAGGAGGTAGAAGCAGGGACGGTCGTCCGCAACGGGGCAGAAGAGGCGGGAGCCGCCGCGGCCGGTCCGCTTTTCCGATGCTGGCGTAGTGGGGGCAGACGAGACTGTCAGCAGATCCGTCGGAGGCCCTACTGACGTGAGCAGCTAAAGAAACTGACTACCGATGCCGTCGCCGGTCCCTTGCCTTTGCGAGCGGTGAACGCCGCTTGCTCGGCGCGGAGCTTGACCATCTCTGCTTCAACAGGCCCAGACTGCGTCGGATCGAGCTTTACGACCTGGAAAAGGTCTGATCAAGAAACGAGCAAGACGATGCAAAGCAAGGGTGCAGGAGTCAGCTTTCAAGCCTGAGGTTCCGAGAAGAACTAGGGTGACGCGAACGCACCCTTTGCAGCCGCCTCGAAGTCGGCTAGGGAGCGTCGAGCGACAGCCCTCCGGAACCACGCTTTCGGGTTCGTCCCCTTGTCAAGCTCTATTGCGCGCGTGCAGTCCCTTTCTGCATCCTCAAATCTGGAACCAAGAAGACGTAAGACGGATGCGACTGCGTCAGTCGCAGCCGGAACAAGAGGGAAGAGTAAGGGGCTGGTGAAGCGAACTTGTCAAGCTTGAGGTAGGCCTGGGCGCGATTGAGAGGATAGATGGCGGATGTCGGGTCAAGTACGATCGCCTGCGAGTAGCAACCTTCAGGATAGGAGTGCCTCGCCAGCAGGATTAGACGCTTGCATCCAGCTGGCAGCGCGAAAGCACGAAGGAGAGGATCTAGACGCACCGACCGCCTCAGCCCATCGGCCTGACTTGAAGTGGCCGTTGCCCTCGTCCTTCGCGAGTCGCGCCCGGTCAGCCGCTTTCAATCTGCTTGAGTCAGACGTGTGTGTAGCAGCGGCTGCCGCTGACGGAAGCTCGGTGATGGACGGCATGGGCGAACAGGAGCAAGGGGCAGGTCGACGTCGGAAGCGAAGAGAAGGAGAGAGCAGGCGCAGCGCACCACCGGTCGACAGCGGCTGCGTGAGCTGCTGACTTCCGAGACGACAGCCGCTCAACAAGTGGAAAACGCAAGCAATTGGCTTCCCAAGTCGACTCCCTATGCTCTGAGAGTGTGTGGCGATCCCAGCCTTGTCTGACGCTGCGAGACGGCTTGAGGGGTACAAGGGTGACCAAGGGAGACGGCAATCCAGCACTATGCCCAGTCATTCTGATCGTGATACATTAAATTCAAGTTCTTTCAGCACGTCAGTCTAAGGCATGTTGCCGCCAGTGCAATACGCTGAGACACATTCGAGGAACATGTCAGCAAGGGTAAGGAGACACACCCCTCAAGCAGAAGACAAAGCACTTGGATTCGTCCAAAGCTTCGGAGGTCGTCGCGCCATGCCATAAACAACGCTTTGTGCTGCAACGGTCCTTGATCTCGGCGGCCAAGTGTCAGTCGCGCGAAGGTCTGACTTTGGCGAGTCGGGGCAAGGCATCAGCGAAGAAGTCGGCATCTGTAAACCCAGTTGCTCTGACACTGCGAGGCGGCTTGGAGGGTACAAGGGCGGCCAAGGGGCCGGACCAGGCAGGAGATATATGATCGGTCGGCCTGCGCCGGGATCCGACGACGTGGCAGCGTTAACCGCAGGGCCGACCCTTCTCTCCTTCATCCGCCATCTCTCCTCCTCTCCTCAGCTAGAGCCCCGCTTTCTATGAAGCTTACTTTTCTCTCGCCTGAGGGAAGCTCGTTCCTCCTCGAGCTCCCGCCGAGCATGACGCTCGCCGATGTCCGCGCTCTGGTGGAAGCCGACGCCTCGATTCCTGCGGCCGATCAGCGCTGGCTCGTCGGCGGGCGCGAAGTCAAGGCAAGCGCCGGCCACAAGCGGTTGGACGAGACGGGCTGGGGGGAAGAGGTCGTCGTTCAGCTCGGCAGGGCGGCTGGTGAGCAGCAGCAGCAGCAGCCTCAGCAGCAGGCATCAGCAACGTGAGCACCCCGTTGCTTCGCGTCAGCTACAGCTCAGTTCGGTCGGATGATGCCGCGCGAGGTTCTCTTCGCTGACGATCGTTCCTCCTCGCGATGACTAGCTCGTCGGTCCCCAGTTCCTCGTCGTCAGGCGCATCAGCACCGCCTCCAGGTCTTTCGCCTGCCCAGTACGCCCAAATGGAGAACTACCGACGGGTCAGTTCCTTTGAGTCTCCTCACGGGCTCCACGGCGACCGTTGCTGACGCGAACTGTACATGGAATCGCAGATGATGCTCGCTCAGGCCGAGGAGCAAGAACTGATTGACAAGCTCGAGGCCAACCCGTGGGACATTGAGGTGATTAGCCTATACTCCTTCCAACTCTCCCCTGACCTCGCGCGGGCTGACATGGTGACACCGCATCACACGATCTCTCGATCGACCCATTCACCGGCCCGTAGAGCCAGAAGAAGATTGAAGAAATCATTCAACAGAAGGCCGTCGCCCAGTCGTACGACGATGCGATGGAGTACAACGTCTGTCCCCCCTCATTGCTTTGACGCTTCGTAGATGGGCGGCTGATCAGTGCTGCTACCGTTGCTGCGCGCGCCGCTGCTTCCACCGCCGAGCAGCCGGAGAGCTTCGCGAGTGTCACAATGCTTTATAGTCTGTCTCCCTCTCCCCTTTCCCCCCCTTGATGAGAGATTTTGACTGATCAGCGTTTGAACATGCGACTCCTCACTTGCGGCAGTCGACGTTGAGGTCAACGGGCACAAGGTCAAGGCATTCGTTGACTCGGGCGCACAGAGCACAATCAGTTCCGTCCAGTCTCTTCGGCCTTTCCTATGCTCGCTCCGTGTCTTGAGGACGCTGACAAGATCTCTTGAATTTTATCTGGTGCCCTCTTATGCCTTGTTTCGACCTGCTCGCGCATCCAGTCTCGCCGGAATGCGCCGAGGCGTGCGGCATTATGCGCTTGCTCGATAAGCGCTTCCACGGTCAGTGAACCCAGCCCCCATCCGTCCCTTACCTTTCAGATCTATTTATCAGCTTCTTTATCCTTTCAAATCAATTCACGGCGTCTTGATTGGTCTTCTGACTCATCCTACCCCTCCTCCTTTCCCCTCTCGAACCTCTTACGTTTCCTTCTACGAGCACAGGCGAAGCCCGAGGTGTCGGCACCGCCAAGATTCTGGGCCGGATTCACCAAGCCCAGATCAAGCTGGCCGACCTCCACCTGCCCGTGGCGTTCACCGTGCTTGAAGGAAAGGACGTCGACCTCCTCTTTGGACTCGATATGCTCAAGCGCTACCGGGCGGCGATCGACTTGGGCGAGGGTGGAGGCTGTCTGAGAATCCAGGGGAGGGAGTACGTACTTTTCAGTCTAGTAACCGCTCCTGCTAGGGATTGCTGCACACAATCCCTCTGATTGCTGTTTCGTGAAGGCCCACGTCTGACTGACGTATTGCTTTGTCCGACTGTCTCCTCTTCGTCCGAAGGGTCCCCTTCCTTTCGGAGCATGAGCTTCCACCGAAAGCTCGTCGCGAGGTTTGGGTCGACGATGCCGGCGGTAAGAAGCCCGAGGTCCAGCCGGCGAACCCTTCCGTTCCGCCTACTGCCGTGTCGTCAACAAGTTCGGCCATCGGAGGAATGGCTGGGTCCTTTCCCGGCGGCGGGAGAGTACTGTGCGCCCTTTCTCACAGAAGGCTTTCTCCGGCAGCTTGGGCTGACTCCATTTCTTGACCATCTGTTGCCCTCCTTGCGTCCGAAGTGCACCGTCAACCCCGACCCCCTCTACCGGACCTTCGTCGTCGCCCGCACCCGCTTCCGAACCCCCAGCAGCGGCCGCCAGCGAGCAGGAGACTAAGGTCCAGGCGCTCGTCTCGCTTGGCGCGTCGCGGGCCCAGGCTGTTCAGCTGCTGGAGCTCTCGGGAGGCGACCTCGACGTTGCGGCTGGCCACCTCTTCTAAGCGAGGCCCGTTCGCATTTCTACCCGCTCATCGAGCCGGCCAAGACCCCGAGTCTTCGCCCCCCGCCCTCCCCCTTACTGGACAACGCCCATAAGGGCGAATGCGAGCAACTCCTTCACGGCGCTTGTCGACGAGAGTATAAGCGCGCGGTTCATATGGCGGGAAGGGGGTTCGTTTGCATCGATCAAGGATGAAACAGAGCATACTTGGACAGAGCTGGTTGGAGGTCAGGCGGGGGTCTGAAAGTTGTCGTTAGGAAAAAAAAAGGTGGCGGAGGCAGGCGGACAATCGTGAAGGTGAAGGAAGTCGTGAAAAGAACCAAGTTGGAAAGCTGACAAGAAGAGTGAACAGAATACAGGTTGGGGAAAGGGATAAGTGACGAGCATCTAGCTTCAAGTGGCCTGTGGAGATCCGACGCTTTCTCGTCAGTCAGTCATAAAAACGAGGATTGGACTGGGTGTTGATTGAGAAATGGAGTAGGGTGGTGGGAGTCGGACGTGCCACCTCAGTGGTTGTCGCCAGTGTCGCAGCTCGGAGGCTTCAGACGGCGGCAGGAGTATCTTCACACTAAGAGTTGTGCAGGACGAGGGCGTACAAATGCTACTTACACGGCGATTCGATACGAGAGTCTACAGCAGGCCCCGATCGCGGAGGACGCGCTCGTAGCGGTCCTTCTCGTACGCGGCATGCTCGAGCTCGCGCTTTAGCGTGCTGCATGTAACGACGCGAAAATGCAGGGTCAGCTGGCGTGTTCACAGCGTCAACATAGAGAGGCGGACGCACGCATTCTCCAACCGAAGCGCGTTCCGATCAGCCTTGGTCATCTGGAGGTCGCGCTTCATGGCCATGTTGGCCTCGGCGCCGGGAAGGGTCATGTCGGCGTACATCTGCTCGAGCTCCTCGTTGAAGGCCTGCCGCCGCCGACGGACACGTTTTCAAGGCATCAGCCCTGACTATGCATGACCACACCAATGGCGGCACGCTTGAGAAGTATGACCCACCTCATACAGTGCGGCATTCTCGTTCTTGGCGTCGAGCAGCTCGAGTTTCTGCGCGTCGGTCAGCCGATGCGCTTGGTCGATCTGCTGCTTTGCCTCGACGAGCTTCGCCTTAAGCGCGGTGACGTCGACGGCGGAAAGCTACGGACTCTAGTGCGTCAGACTCGAAGGCGCATGCAGTGAAAAAAGGGAACAAGCACGCACCCGTTTCGCTTCGATCAAACCCATGACGTCCGCGCCGAGCCGGTCCGAGTTAACGGCCGCGCGGGAGAGGCCGCCATCGAGCTCGCCGATGAGGCCTTCAAGCACAGCGCACCAGTCGGTCAAAAAGGCAACGTCGACGCCCGCTTTACGTGACGAGGATGGCCGCGAGGGCGCGAAATCCTCCAACGCCGCGGCTGAGGCAATCGGCTCATAGACGTCACGACCCTCGGTATGTCTATTGTTCGCGCGGATCTGTGACAGAACGCGAGGGTCAGAATGACGAGAACTAAAGACACGCTGAGCAGAGCAACATGACAACGCACTGAGATGTTGCGGCTCGGAGGCGATCGCGGCAGGGAGCCCGTCTCACCGACGCGCTGCAAGCGGTCCTTCTGTCCGATGTTACGCGAGAAGTGCGCGCGCAGGCCCTCGACCTCGAGCTTGATGCGCTTGCTGCTTCGACGACAGTCGGATACCTGCAAGACGAGAAAGGTCAGCAGCGTTTGCTGAGTCACGAACCAGACCGACTAGGGCTCACGTCTTCTTGCGTTGCGCGGGCAGCGCCGAGGATTCGGTCCTCGACGTGCGCACTCGTTGCCGCCTTCTCAGCCTCGAAGATGCGCTTGGTCACGCCGGCGCCCGAGACCTTGCGCGGGGCCTGGGACGGTGCGCCGCCAGACGGGAGGGATGATTTGCGGATGCTGAGACCAGTCACAGGCGGCAGCTGCGGAGCCGTTGAGGCGTTCCGGATCGGCGAGAGTGGTGACCGGCCATCTGAGGCCCGCCGGATCTTTTTATCGAGCACCGGCGAAGGCTCATCGACAGATCCGCGTCGATCGCGCTTCTGACCAGAGGAGACGGATGAGGGCGAGTCGGGCGTCTCTTCGAAAGGTCCGGGCGTCGTGCTCGGGACGGCAGCAACGGGGGACGGTCGAGCGTTTCGCCATTCATCCGAAACTCGCCGGGAGCGACTTGCCTTGGACGCCGATGGCGGCTGACTGGGACTTGGAATGGCGCCGAGACCGAGATGCGCACGGTCTGCAACTGGGGAATCAGGAAACAGTCGCAAAGGTGCGGTCGAGACCAAGGGCGTCTCCAATCGGGCCGGCGTCGTAGCCCTTGAGGGTGTTGTTGTTCGAGAGGGCGTCGCGGCTCGTGAGGGTGTCTGTCCGCGAGGGCCGTAAGGACGCCGGTCGGCGGTACCCGGAGATTTGGCGCGTAGGCTGCCGCCGAAGACGTCGTCGCCAATGGGCGGCGACTGGGCACGGCGCATGGCTACGTCGAGAGGTGGCGTTTGCGGCCGTCGCAGCACCTCCTGAGGCGGCTCGACCTCGTCGACGTGGGTCGCGCCGCTCAACCCCGCCTGGCTACCCCAAAGGTTGTGATCAGCAAGCGAACCCCTCGCACTCTCGCTGTTCTTGCGTGCGAGCTCGAGCTGCCGGCCGAGATCACCGTCCATGTCCTCGTCCTCGTCGTTTTCGCTTGGTCTTGCCCTGCCGCCACTCAACTCCTCGTCGATCGGCACCGGCTTGCGCGTGCTGAAAGGACTGGTCGAGCCGCTGCGCGACATTCTCATGCCACCGGGAGATTGTCGACGATGCGGCGAGGTCGTTGGGCTCTTGCTGGTCGACGCGGTCGGCTGCCCTCCGCTGCCCTCGCGGCTATGGTGGCCGAGCCGGGCGTGAGCATCGCAGTCGGCCGAGTCAGAGAGCTTCGAGTAGGCCAAGCTCGAGACGGTGGACCGGGTGACGCTCGACGAGTAGTCGGTCGCAGCAGCACTGCTGCTAGCTTTGCTTGCCGCTGACCGGGTGCGCTTGTGCGAAGCCGCGCTGCTTGATAGCGAAGACTCGGCCCCGCGGGACGAGGTTGAGCCGAACAGATTACGCGAGAGGGCGTCGAGCCCGAGAATGGGTCGCCGGACTGAGGAACCGACATGGGTTGGCGTCGGCGGGGCCGAGCGCGGAAAGTCAAGGCGAGGGATGTAGATGCAAAGCCGATGGACTGATTGACACGACAGGAAAGGAAAACAAAGATCAGCCTCATGGCCGCAACAACAGCCAGCAAGCAAGGCGGACACGAACTTGTCTGCAGCAAATTCGCATAGACCGCTGTCGTCGGCAGGATTTCATCACGCTCTTCGACCTCTCTTGTTCGAAATCCAACTCGGCTGAGGCCACCGGCCAGCGGCTGTATGCGAAAAACGAGCTGGACGCGGCGCATGCGGTCACTCTCCCAGCCAAGGAAAGCATCTGAGCCTGACTCGTCAACAACTTGGACGACGACTCGAGCCTGAAAAGGTGCGCTCGACGTCAGCACGGCGTCAGCAATGAAGCAACTCGCAATCGGTCTCCCAGAGAGCCGCAGGACCGACCTTGGACGAGTCCTCGTCCCAGTCTGAGCGATTCCACACGTTGAGGTAGCCGCGGCCCTTCTCGCCGATCGGTGGCTGTCCCTGGACAGAAGAAAGAGCCTCCTCCTCGCGACCGATGACAACGCGACTGCCACCTTTGCGCGCCCGGACGAGCGCCTGGGCGGCCCAAAAATTGGCGAGGAAGCGCTGCTTGTCGGCCTTAGCTCGCCTCGGGTCGCTTCCATTCGGAGTATGCCGTGCAGAGGATGCCGGTTGCGAAGGCGGGCACACGACGAGGTGGCGATGTGGCCTAGTCCAGGCCGGAGCGGACGACGACGACGACGGCGGGGCGTGCGAAAGCGCGTGAGGTATCGAAAGCGAAAACGCCGACCCGCCAAGGTCGACCGCCACGAGGTCGGTGAGGACTGTCAAGCCCTTGCACGATATAGATCGCTCCTTGACGCCACCAGCGTCGCCGTTGCTTGCGCCGCGAGCACCGCCGTCCGACTCCCAGCCGCTGCCGCCGCCGCCGGGCGTCGTCGCCCGCTTGCCGCTAGGCCCGCTGCCGATCGAGGACGAGGCGCCGACGCCACCCTTCCAGAGCCGAGGCAGGTCGTCAAGGCCGGTGATACGCCGGCCAGAGGACGATGCCGAGGGTCGCTTGGCAAGGAGGAGGCGATCAGAGAAGAGAATGAGTGTTTCGTTGAGCGACGCGGAGGAGGGATGCGTCGACGCCGGCGAAGTCGGATCAGTCGCAGACGAGGAGCTAGTGGTGAGAGCAGTGTCCTCGACGTCGAGTGACGAGAGGTAGTCGCGGTTGTTGTTGATGAGTTCGGCCTGAAGGGCATAGAGAGAGATAGAGAGAGAAGACATAGTCAGCGGCTTCTCGAAGGTGGCTTTGATACGAGATGGCTCAAGGCGCACCGGGAACCCGTCGACGCTCTTGCCGAGACCCATGAGGACCATCCCCCGCCGGGTGACCTCGTCCTTCTCGCTGCCGGCAATCGCCCGTGCAATTTCGCTCGCCTCAAGCAGCCGCGCCCGTTGCGGATCGAGCGGGTCCATATAACGGACCATCAGGGCCCACATCATCGTGTAGCGCGGGATCCGTTGGACGGGCTCCATTAGGAGCTCCTTAAGACCGACGTTGGCAATACCCTCGGTCTTGAACTTGCTTGCGGCGACAAACTCTGCGAAGTTGCGTCGGCGGGCGACCATGTCGGACAGCATTGCCTGGGCGTCCTCGCAAGCGTCGTAGTAGTGCCTATAGCAGTCGAAAGCCCGTAAGTCCCGGAAGTGCCGGAGAGCGACGTCGCCGATGCCGAGCGGGCCACCGCCGGCCCCGATGCGCTCGAGGTCAGCGAGAAAGGCTTCGTTGACCGCCAAGAGTACATCGAGGTTTCCGAATAGGGCGGTCGCGTTATACGAGGGAATGATGGCCATCGACGGGTCCTTTGCGAATATTCTTAGGGGATCGGCATACGTCTGTCCAAAGTAACGGCAAGCGGGGTCAGCGCTTTGGCCGCTCTTGACGTACAGCCTGCGACAGGGGGGACGAACCGTCTTGAGCGCTCGCAGACGGCGGACGTAGGTCCGTTCGGTCGTCAACAATTCTGTGACGAGCGGCTCCAGCTTTCGCGGATCAGGTGTGCTGACTCCGGCGGCGCTCTCGCTTGACGAAGGGTCCACCGACCCAGCGCGGACCATACGGCCGGGCGTTGATGAGCTTGCAGCGGCTGCTGCGGCCGCCGCCAGCTTGGGGTTGGATGACTCGTCTTGACCCGGCGGGAACGGCGGTGCGCTCAGAGAGTCACCCAATGTGGACAAAAGGAAGGTAACTGGCTCCGACAGCTCGTATGAAGCTGCCGACGAAGGCAGGACGACGTCGGCGAAGTAGGCTCGTCGTCTGATGAGCGCCCGCTGCCCTCGATCGTCGAGCGGCGAGTCGTCGAGTACCGGCGCAAAGGGCGATGCCCGGGCTGGCGTAGACGGCCGCGACGAGGCCCCGCCACTCGTGGCAGTCTTCTCCGCGGGCGAGATTGGGTCGAGGAACTGCGTAGTTGATGGCTTGAGCGGCGACGAGGGCGGCGGCGGCGGCAGCGTCTTGGCGTACGAGGCCGAGCTCGTGCTTCCGGCGCTCATCGACTGCGGCAGCGGCCGGGCCGGCATCGCGCGAGAGGTAGGGAGGAGACTGGGCGAGCAAGGAAGAGTTCGCAGGGTGTCTGCGAGCCGCGTCGCCGTTACCGTCGTGATGGATGAACAGTCAAGATGGGCAGGCTAGTAATCGAACACAAGGGAGAAGAGTCCGTCTCGCTCGCACCCCTCTGACGGGTCAAGGGTCGACGCGTCGTGACCTCCTTAAACGAATCAAAGTCAACCCGACACCGTGCATCCACCGCAACGACGTGACGACGTAGCCCATACGCAAGGCGGGATAGCCCTCTTCTTCCTCGAGGCCAACGACAATAGCGGCAGCGGCAGCCGCACGACCCACATGTTTCGTCATGGCCGGTCGGCCGCTCCGATGCTCGAGTGTTACTTCTGCCTGCATACTCAGCCCCACGCCTCGACGTCAGCTCCTCCGCCTCGACGTCGCCGACCGACTGCCAGCCTCGAGGACAAGGGTCGGCCGGCCTTCAGCTGGCGGTGCGAAAGTTGCGGTTGCTTCAACGTTCTCGACGAGGTGCGGTCCTCGCGTTCCGATGCCAGATCGGCCGACCGTTGCTGACCCTTACCGGGGCTTGATCATCTCAGGCCGGCCAGCCAATCTCGTCCCACCCGGCGATGACGGCCGACCCAAGCCCTCCCTCTCGCGCCTACCCGCCACCGACGCATCTCTCGCCCTCGACGTTCCCCTCAGCCCTTTGCCCAACCTGTACCTCACACGCGACGCTCCAAACGACCCTCCTTGCCGCCTATCTGCCGGATCCGGCGACCGTCTCGCAGGTGGAATATGCGCAAGCGCTCGAGGGAGAGCAGGCCTACCGAGCGCGGCTTGAGGAGCGCTACCCGCTCGTCTGCGACCGCTGCGAGCCTCGCGTAACCGAAGCCATGGCCAGAGCCGACTATCGTTCACGAACGGCCGTCCTTGGTGGCTTCCTTCGCCGGCCGCCACGTGCGGATCCGTTGAATCGCAGTCATGATTGTCGGCCAGAGGCGAGCGCAGCAAGCAATCTGGCAGGCCTGCGGCTCATTTGGGAGGCCAAGCGGCTCCTGTGGTTCGCCTCGCTCGGTCTCGGTCTTGGATTGCCTATCGCTCGTGCGTTCCTTTTAAGAGCTGTTCGGTTCGCTGCGCTGACACCAAGTTTTGCGCTAGACCTTGCCCCTGTATTGGCACCGACCGTGCTTCGCCTTGTGCCGAACGCCCTAGCTTCTTCGGTCAACGGCGGCCACATCGCTTTGGCGACCACTCTTCTCACCTCTCCCGTTATGCTCCTCGCCCTCCATTTTGCGTCGCCGCTCTGGCTCTTCTGGGACCCAACGTGGAAGGCTTCGCCGAACGCTAAGTCACATGCCAGCCGGCCCGCTCAACGATCAGAAAGACAGGCTTGGTTTGGCCTCATGGCTCTCGTCTGGCTCAGTCGGGTGACCTCCGCCGCTCTGTCGGCCCTCACTGGCCGACAGTCGACTGGCGGGAATCTCAACTTGCTGAACGGGGGTGTGCCCAGCCGATGGTGGTTCGCGGCTCTGGCTACTGAAGTCCTGGTGCGCGTTCTTGTCTCCCGGCAGCCTGAAGACTCCGTTGACCTCAGTGACCTGACTGCCACTTGCTGATCATGTCGCTGATCTTATCCTTGTAATTGCTGTCCGATCGCTCTCGCGCTTTTCATTGGTCGTCACTTAGCTCAACTGCACTGGCTGGCTGCTACTCGTCCTCGCCGAACGCCGACGCTCGCGCGCCGCCAAGCTGCGGAGAATCCGCCTCGTCAAGCCGACATCTCTCGCTGCCTCGCCTCGGTCGAAACAGCGGCAATCTGTAGCAGGCGCTACGCCCGACATCGACGGCGAGCTCGAGCGCTTTCAGTCTCATGTGTACTCATCGATCGCAGAGCCCGTCTTTGGTCAGGCTGGGTTCGCGGCTGCCCGGGCATCTTCGACCGCTACCTCTATCAATCCTTCCTGGTTGCCTGCCGTATCCGGAGTAGAGGCGATGGACGTCGACGATCCGCTTGGCGGCTCTTTTCGTCCGGCAACACGTCGAAAACCTCCTGGGCTTGACGAAGTAGACGGCATGCACGACGAGCCAATGCTCTCGCATGCTGGCGAGAGCGAGTCAGCATCCGAGGCCACGAGTGATCCCTGGCAGGGCTTTCAGCGTGCACCGCGGGCATTCGGCTGTCCGGGCGGCGTACGCGAAGTTGAGCCGGGAGGCGCACTCGAGCGGCTTGTCGAAGAGTGGACGATCGATGATCGGCCGCACGGCGCGGCGGCTGTCAGAGGTCCTGCGGCGGCTGACGAGAGTGGCGGCTGGCTTGGACGGCTGACGACGGGTTGGCGATCAGGCGGGGCTGCGTCGTTCGCGCAAGTACGCTGAATAATGGTATAAACACTTGTGTCTCCTCTTGGAAATCAACGTCGTTGTGAGTGGGTAGCCTACCCGAGCGCAGACGAGCTGGTGTCCTGCCTTGTCGCGTGGGCATCTCGCAAGGTCTGCTGCGCGTTACACAGCAGTTTGCGATCAAAGGGAAGGCTAATTTTGGGGAAAGGGGAGGGGGGGAAAGCGCGGCATGACTCCCTCCGTATCAGCCTCTCACTACATCTTGCCCTTCAGCTCATCGATCAACTCGACCTGGACGATCGGTATCTAGGTCACCTCGGATGGCATCGCTGTCGACGATTGCTCAACCCGTGTTGCTTACCACGCCCTCTCAAAGAGGCCTGGACAGAACCCTTCACCGCGCGAACCGCCGGCGTCTCATAACCTTTGAGCTGGCCTTCTCGCTGGTAGCGTTCAAGGCGATGGTAGTTTACAGTGTCGCCCCATGCTCACTCATGCTTCCCCCCCCCAACGCGGGGGTGTGGGTCGGGGCGCTGCGCGCGCGCGCAGGCGCAGGGGCTATTTCCGCCAAGTTGCTTCTCCTCCTGCGACGTTTTGCCCCGCGCTCGCAACGTGGGTAGGCAGGCGGTCACACCTAGTAAAGATCCTTAGTTGCAGGGTATTCTTGCGAGATGCATTAGCCCTGCACAGCAAGCTGCTTCTAAATAAGAGCTTGTAATAGTCTAGGCCTGTCTGGAGTTGATCGTGAGTTCCCCCTGCTTCGGCAGCGCGTCTCACCCCTCACCGGGCGTGGTCGTCACCTATCTCTTTTACACCTCTCTAGTCAACTCGACGACGGGCTCAAGGTAGTCGCTCGTCCATCTGATATCCACCTTGCAAACACCTTTGGCGATCAACTTCCTGTCGATTGCGAACGACATGCGGCAGCCATCACGCCGAGGCAATCGGTTCCCTTGTGACGCTCATCCCCAGCTCACCATATTCCGCCGACACGCGGGCTCGCACGCCTACAGCTTCCTTCGGCCAACAGCGACTCGGAGGACGAGAATGTTGAAGTGGGCGGTCGTCGTCGCGCTGCGCTGCGCACGAGCCCCTGTCCCGCCGCGCGCGCGCCGGCGGCGGCCTCTTTCCCCTTTGTCCTCGTCCCCTTCACTTCCCTCGTCCTTGTCTCTCGGCCCCCGCGCCCCCCTCTCTTTTCTCGGTCGGCATCGGCCGTGCGGAGGTGAGGGAAGGAAAAGTTTCAGTCGTAGCCCTTATATAGCGCCACCAGACCGACCCTCTTTCCTTCTTCCCTCATCCTCCTCTTCTTCCTCGCTCGCGCTCCTCTGCTGAGACGTCGCCGTCTCCTCTAGGGCCCTCGCTCGTCTTTACAGAGAAGGCGCACACGAGGGTATGAGGTCATGCGGTTGTCGGGCGTAGGGCGAAGGCTGTAGCGAGATCCGGCTGTTGGCGTCATCCTTCTTGCCTTCCTCAGGCGGGCATCGTCGAAGTCGGTCGACCCAGAGCTCGTTCGTGTCGCCTTCGGCACCGACCTCTTGGCTGCTGCCTCCTTTCTCCCTCCCTCTCTCCTTCCAAAACGCTGAAAGCGAGTCACAGTTGGGCCCTGAAGCCCACCGATACCTCCGATGACCTCGGCTGACAAGACGATCAAACGTCTGATCGCCTGACCGCCGCACAGCCCCATCTCAAGCTGCTCCGCTAGCGCCAACTGCCGAGCGGACGCCGTTTCCGCCAGTGTCTACTACTTCGACAGCTTGCGGTCGCCGCTCTGGATGACACCGACGGAGTGGTTTGCCGGGCACTGAGCTCGCTTGTCAACTGCATCGGCGATATGTAAACTGACTCGCTAGAGGAAACCCGAAAGGCCGTTCTATCTGCAAGGCGGCCGATGATGGCGCGTCCGGCTTCAGCTGCCCGCTCTGCCTCCACTAGTGCCGCATGCTCTAGCCGCCCGCTTCTTGCGGCCGAAAGGAGGAAGAAGATCATCGGCGCTCTTGTCCGGAGCTCGATGCTGACTAGCTTCCCTCGGCTGCCTGCGCGACCCTAGCCGGCACCAGCGCTCGGTGCGTTGTCGACCCCTTCTTCTTACTGGGCCGGCGGCTGGTCGGTGGTCTGTCCACTCAACTTCTGCTGTTGCACGTCCTCCACCTTCTGTGGTTACACTCAACGACCAGCAAACGGGCTGAACATTGCGCAGTGAGCGGCAAGTCGTCTAAGAGCCCTGACTCGACCTGACCTGACCTGTGCGTCGCCGACCACTAGATGTTGACGTCGTGCGTCTTCCTCCTCCACTGCTCTCGATCCTATGAGTCGATGTATGACTCGATCGCTGAAGGCCATCCTGCCTTCTCTTTTCGGCCAATGTTTCCGGGCATGCGCGGGGGTGGTCGGTTCGCTGGGAAACCTGGTGGGCTGGATCTTTGAACCGACCCACTCTCCAAATATGACCTCTATGACGCTGAAAGGGCAATTCGACAGGAACGTCATGCAAAGCGCCGCGGAAGGCGAGCGCGAGCGCCCGACGACGTTTGTCACTCTCGAGGAGCCGATCGGATCACCCGTCTATTCCCTCCCCCTCTCTCGCACGCTCTCGACAGCACATCTGACCGAAAGTCAACTTCATCGAATGATCACGAGAGCAACAGTGGACGCATTTGGGATCTTGTAAGCCTAGTGAGCCCAGCTCGGAAGCGGTACACTCATCACTGGCCGAGAGATCGAGAAGGGCGGGCTTTCGTGATCATGACTTTCGCTTCCCACCATGATGTGATGGGAATCGCGTTTTCATTATCAAGGATGCTGGAAGGCCTAGTCCACCTCTCCTCGTAGCGACCCGCTGTAATCTGGGTCCTGCCGAAGATTGAGGCTCACGTACCACTTGATAAAGGACGACACGCCCTCAAGGTAAGGGTCGTACGCGTGGGGCTGCTGCGCGCGCTGGCCCCCTGTCGAGGCTCGAGCGCTTCGGGCTCGACTTCCTCCTCCTTCTCGACTCGACCACTTCGTACCTTGGTGCTCAACCCAGATTCGAGAGCGAAGACGACTCTGAGGGTAAGCTAGTCCACGCCTGCTCATCTACACCGCGGTATGGCTCACCAGCTGTTCGTTTGGCTCCTGCAGACAGCCGCTCACTCGCCCCTTTGACCCCCCTGTCGCCCGCTACTGCTTTGCCACCCCACTTGGCTTCCTCACTTCCGCCTGGACCTCTGAGCACGGAAAGAGGCGAGCGCAATGTCACAGCCTGCGGTTGTAAGGTCTTCAGTCGCTGACGAGCCTCCGTCCGCTGTCCCCTTTCTTGCTCGGCTTCAAAGTCTGCCGCCGAGCCCAAACCAAAGTCAACATCGACCTCGGCTCACTCAATCACCATCCCTCCTGGTGCGTCTTTAGCTGTCCTGCTATACGCAGACCCCACTTGGACAACTGATGCAGCGATCAATACACCAAGAGCCCACCTGGGAGACTTTCGTTCCATTGCGCTTTGCCCAAGTTCGGCTGTCATTGCTTTGCCAGCATGTGCGCACGGCCCTTCTCGCCTGCTTTGCCACGTTGAACTGACTCACTGCTTTGCACCAAGCCTCGGCCGCTGCCAATCGAGATACAGTTCAAGATCCTGCGCCATTCGATCGAGGACTTTCTGCGATCCCTGCAGAAGGGGCCACTTGATCCAGATCACTGGACTCCGGAGCTTACGAAGGACTGGCTTGAGTCACAACGGGGCAACCAGGACTTCTTGTTGGCGTGCGAGCTCGTCAAACGGATCTGGAGGGTGAGTCGTCTCCCAATGTACTGCCAGAACGCAAGCTCCGAACTCTTGAACCCATTTTCCTCTACCTGTCTCAGAAGGAGTGTCAGAAGCTTCTGCTCGAGAATCCCGCTCTCGCCTCCAAGAGCAACTTCCGTGGAAGCTTCCGCGGCCTCTTTGGTCTCTTTCAAGCACTCTACTCGGCTCCCGAGCAGCTGGCCGTCCACGTCAAGATTCTCAACCTGTGGTCGATCTCAAGATCCTACAGCTCCCAACACAACGAGCTCTTGTCGCTGCTTCACCTGATGCCAGACCTCACGAAGCTGAAGCTCAGTTAGGATCCCAAACGGCACAGCTTTGCCACGAAGCAGATGCCCGAGCTTGGCCCTGAACGTCTCAAGCCAAAGCTTCTTGAGCTAAGTGTAGTCTTCCAGGACGATTCTTGCAGTCCAAGGCTCGCCAGCTCTCCCAAGGAGCCGCAGTCGCTGAAGGGTCGATGGCATTGGGAGGCCAAGATGTTCGATGAGAACGTCCGGATGTTCGCAGTACGAGAGTTGGAAATCCTTGGGTGTCCAGGTTGACCCAAGGATTTCCAACTCTCGTACTGAGCGCATCCAGACGTTCTTATAGAACATCTTGGCCTCCCAACGCTATCGACCCTTCAGCGACTGCGGCTTGACCCGATCCCGACAGCATTCTGTTCCGATAGATTCCATCTCACACCCGTCGGTCGCCCGTTCGATCACTCATACTGCTTCGCTCTCAACCTTGACCCAGACCCCTACTCCACGTCCCGCCTCCGAATGTTCCTCGACCCCGCTAGCTTTTACGATCCCCGTCACCGCCACTTCGCGCCCGTCTTTGCCCGCTCGGTCTTCGGCCGCAAGTCCACCGATCACGCCGCACTTCAAGTTATCGGCCCTCTTCGCCCGTCGAGCGTAAAGAGGCCGCGCGCAAGGAGATCGATCCAGTCGCGTCCCATGTGGAACAGGCAGAGAAGCTTGCCGCCCCATCTGCCCTTCCAGTTGCCGTCGAGGAGTCCGCTTCTGCTCCCCAGCCGTATTCGACGGGGTCCAGCCCGAGGATCTCAATTCACCCATCCCAACCGAGTCAGCAAGTCCCACTGCGCGCCGGGACTCATTCCCATCGTCTCGCCGGCACTTCTGGCGTCTCACATTCTTCGTCCGGTCGCCCATGATAACGACGCCCGGTTAAACGTTTCTAGCGTCGCTTCGCCCATCGTTGTCACTTCAACACTTGCGCGAGACAACGACGACGATGACGTGGCACGGAGCGTTACGAGCAGCCGGACCTCGTCGTCCTCTCGCCGGGGCCGCAAGGCCTACGTTGAGAATGCGCCCAAAGAGGACGGTTTCCACGTGGTCTGACCCGACGGACCCTCCACCATACCTTTTCGAAGTTGACCTGTATCTTCTCACTGCCATATGGCGGCCCTTCGCGCACGATCATCACTGCCTATCCTCAATGTTGTCATTAGTCAATCAAGTAGGAATTAGCCAATCCAAGTGACGAGGCCGACGCCGACCCACCAGTCGGCTCGCCCGACCACAGCACTTTGAGCGGAACGACCCGGAGGAAGAGATAGCGCACGCCAAGAGATAAGGTCATCACATCTCGCATCAGAAACGGACCCCTTCTGCAAAGCGCTTGAGACCACGAAGCTCTTCAGATGGTTCGCTTCGTCTCGAAGAAAGCCTGCGTGGATCGAGGGGGAGAAGCCGGGAGGCGGAGAGGTAAGAGTCAGGTCTGTAGTCGCGTTGACGAAACACGGGTGCGGGACGCCTGTCGCGTCAAGTCATCCCCCGAATCCCGCTTGAAGTCCTCGTGCAACGGTCTCCTCAGACCAATGGGTGGGAGTGACGCGGACGCCGCACACGCGAAACGCACCTTGAGGTGGTAGACCTGCCATGCGCAGACCGAAACGAGAGCGAGCGCCTGGAAGATCGACCAGTACTTGACGCGCGAGTTGGTAGACTCGGCCGCTGTCAAGGTGTCGGTCGAGACAGCAAACGAGGCAGGCAGCCGAAGTAAGGAGTCAGTGAGCTTGTACAACGTGACGGCGTCGCTCCCTCCGTTGAAGACGCAGTGGATGCAGGAGGGTGGCTGGACGGACTGTTGCGATGGACGCGCTCGCGGACGACAATGTACTCTTGCTCGTCCTTGACTGGAGAGGAGCGCAGTTGAATGACAAGAGCGAGGCAAGAGGAACGAAGATAGCCTTGGTCAGGATGCCATTCTCTTGAGAGAGCAGAGGCCATCCTGAAGAAGAGAGGACGGACCATCCTGTAGACCGTCGGCCAGCAGGCGAATCTCCTTCTCAATCGGCGCTGTCTGGCCGTCGTCAGGAATGTAGATGACGCCATGGACGTTGAAGCTGAGGGTGCGAGGCACGGAACGCCAGATATTTAGCATCTCTACCAGTCGGGAACGGCCCGCGGCACCGAGTCGGTCGACAGAAAAGTGCAGTCAGTACGGGAGGCCAGGAACTCACGAGAGTGTCTTTGGCGAGACGGTCGACATCTCGTTCGAGAAGCAGTAGTTGTACCTGCCGTCGATCTTGGCGGTGAAAGAGTAGGTGCCGGTCGGTGAGCGGTGTTGGCTGTAGAGCACCTTGGACTGAGGGTCCTTGAGCTGCAGATCGCAAGCGTCGGGAGACATCGTTGGCGAGAGGGTCGTCAGCGCGCGCGCGTGTGCGGATGGGCGGGCGGAGAATAGAGGGAGAGGAGCGAACCCAGAAGTCAATGTCGAGATGGCCGCCGCCGCCGACTTGATACGTGACCGTCATCTGAGTACAGGAGAAGGAAACACCAGCGTCAGCGAGTCACTTCGTGGGATCATGCCGAGGCTCGCTCTACGACAGGAGCTCGACGCGGCGCGTCGCGCGAGGGCTGGCCGACGTGCTGGCGGACGTGGTTTAGGAAAGCAGATAGACACGCACGACGTCCTTCGCGCTCAAGTCCTCGAAGAAACATTCTTTGCTTCCTGGCGAGAGCTCGATGCTGTGGGCCCTCGCAGAGGGCAGGAGGCTGAGGGCTGTTGCGAGGACGAGGGCGAGCACGAGGCGCAAGGGGCTAAGCCGGGAGATCATGACCGAGCGGCGCAGCTGGATCCAAGAGGGAGCCGGAGCGAGTAGGATCAGGCAAATTCAAGCTCTGGAGCTGGCCGTGCGCTGAGCTCTTGAAGAAACTGCCTTGCAGGAAAGGGAGCGACGCGATGGACGGAGGTCGAGCGGTTGTCGAGGATGAGGGTTCGGAAGGAAGGGTGACAAGCCCTTTGAAACGAGCAAGCCACCTCCCAACCACATCCAAGTACGAGCTCGCGCTTGCCTGCCCCGCCGCCAGCCCACAGCACGCTGCCCCAGCCGGGCAGGAGGACGTCGTACCGATCCCCGTTGGCGACCTGCCTCTGATCCCGGCCATCGGTCATGCAGGGCTTCAATCGATGTGCGTTTGCCGTCGCGTCTCTGGAAGGCCGAGCGGCTGGCCGCCTCCACCGGCCAGGACGGACGACTGATGTCGCCTCTCTTTTGACCCCTTCTGACGATGCTTGTCGTGCAGACCACCCGCCTGACTTTGACTGGAAGAAACATGCGACTTTTAACGACTATCAGGGCAAGGTGCGACATCTCCTCTGCTCTTTCGAGCTCACGCGGTGCTGACCGGTCGGTTGCTGGCTGCGCTCCGCCCCTTAGCACGCCCTGGGCGACCGGGCCCGCAAGATCGACCAGGGCATCCTGATCGTCCGCTTCGAGCTGCCGTTCAACATCTGGTGCGGCTCGTGCGACACTCATATTGGCGCCGGCGTCCGCTTCAACGCCGAGAAGCGCAAGGTTGGCTACTACCTCTCGACGCCCATATTTGGCTTCACCTGCAAGTGTACGCACTGCGGCGGCAAGTTTGAGCTGAGGACCGACCCGAAGGTGTGTGCGTGGCACTGATCTGATCGGATATGGCTCGAGGCCTGATCTTGATCTGTACTTGAAGAACGCGGCCTACATCGTCCACGAGGGTGCCAAGAAGCAGGCCGTCGACTGGGATCCGGACGACTATGGCGGCCACGGTGTGCATGGTGCGTTACTCGCCTCCTTGAGTCGGTCTACGGGCTGGACTCACGCTCCCTTTGTCGGCCCAACGCACCACTAGATCCCGACAAGCCTTCGACGGCCGACGCCGATGCCTTCTCTCAGCTCGAGAAGACAACCGAGCAGAAGGAGGTTGCCAAGACAGCCGAGCAGCGGCTCATCGACCTCTACGCCTACTCGGCCCGAACGACCGAAGACCCAGAGCGCCTCAACAAGCGGCTGAGGCAAGGGTTCCGGACGGAAAAGAAGGCGCGGGTCCGTCAGGAAGATGCGGACGACGATCTCCGAGCCCGATATGGGCTTGACGAGCGGATTGCGCTCGGGCCGCCGGAGGAGGACCCAGCGGAGGGGTCGGCCTCGGCCTTGATCAGAGCATCGTCGTCATCGTCCACCGGATCCCTTTGGAAAGCCGAGCAGGCCGAGCGGGATCGACGACTGCTTCTCGCCGGTCGATCCCTCTCCGACATCGGACTCGCAGGCAACAGTAGCAAAGGCAAAGGCAAGGCGCGCGAGTCGCAAGCCGGGTCAGTCGACCGTCTCCGCCGCTCCGTCCTCGCCAACACGGCCAGACGTTTCCATCCGTTCGCAAAGTCAGATTCGTCCACTACATCCTCGACATTGTCATTGGCCCGCTCGTCAGCGTCGCCACGCCCACAGCCGTCACGAGGTCGGATACCCTTGCCGCCACCCAAAAGCCACATTAGCAAAGTCAAAACGGCGCCAACGACGGGACCAACGTCGCCGTCGATAGCGACGGTAGCCTCGCTCGGGCTTGTCGACTACGAGAGCGACTAGCTGCAACTTTCACTTTACGACTCTTGACGCACTCATGACCACTGTCTTCGACGAGCCCAGTCCAGGGATATAGTGTCATCAATTGAGCAGGATGCCGTCGGGTCTTAGTCCTGGGCGCTCGCCATGATCTGTAAGTAGGTGGGCGGCGGATCATCAGTTCCTGCTCTGGGTCCATCGCCTCGTTTGCCAGCGTACTGCGCACCAGGTGGCCACCGTCGATCGTCAGCGTCACCGCATTATAGTAGCCGCCGGCGGGGCTGCCTAGCATCAGCAGCGTGCTCGCAATCTCCTCGTGCCGGCCGGCCCGGGCGAGAGGGATCGTCTTGTAGAGAGCCTTGAACTTCTCGTCGGCCGCGTCTTTATCGGTCTCGGTCATCTCGGTCAGGAACAGCCCTGGCGAGACAGCGTTGACGCGGATCTGAAAAAGAAGAGTGAAAAGGGTGTGGGTCAGAGGAAGCGAGGCGGAGAAGTAGGTAGCGGACGAACCTTGAAGGGGATCAGCTGAGACGCGAGGATGCGTGTGAGCTGAATGACGGCCGCCTTCGAAGCGTCGTACGCAGCACCGCCCATCGAACGCTCGGTCGACTCGGCGCCTACTGACGCGATGTTGACGACCGAGGGCGCGTCCGACTTGCGAAGGAGCGGCAAGCATCCCATCGTGAGAAAGTACTGCGACGTCGTATTGACGTCAAACGTTTGCGAGAAGCTTGACCACTCGACGTCGTCAAACAGCTGACGGGCGAGCTTGTCGAGGTCGGTTGGGTTGATCAGGTCAATCGACGGGGACCGGTCGATGCCGCCGTTGTTGATAAGCACGTCGAGCCGGTCACCGACGATCTCTTGCGTACCGGCGATGATGGCCTTAACGCCATCCTTGGATGAGACGTCGCCGCGGACGCTGGTCGGCGGCTGGGTTGTCAGTCGAGCTCGTCTCGAGCAATGGCTACCTGCTCACATACCAGTGGATGCTGCCGCCTTGCTCCTTGTGTCCAGCCTTGGCGTCCTCGAACTGCTTCTTGGTCTCCAGGAGGGCCTCTTCCCGACGGCCGGTTATAACTACGCGGGCGCCGTTGCTCGCATCTGCGATGGAGGTGCTGCGTCAGCTCGGGAGTGTTGACCAGGTTGAGCTCAAGCCCAACGCACAAGCTATCGCTCCGGCTCGCCCGATGCCAGAACCGCCGCCCGTGATGAGCACGTTCTTGCCGGTGACGGAGAAAAGGTTAGCGATCTCGAAAGACTGGAGGTTTGACATGGCGTAGACGGATGACGGTTGAGTTCGACGGGGCCGGCCGGAGAGGAGCGCGACTTGACCTCGATGCCACCCTCCGCGGCGGCGTCATCGGCTCGAGGCTCGGCCCGCCGGCTGATAAGATAAGACGGGTTGATCGGGCGCCGCGAGATCATAAGCAACAGTCGAATCGGCCGTTCGCGCTTTGTCTCGCTCAAACTCCTCTGATCGCCGACCAGATTGGCATCGCTCACGCGCGTTTGTGGTGAATCAGGGCGCGGATAACAAGACGCCAGGATCTCTTCACGTACAAGCCATTTCCGCAAGCAGTCAACTGCAGGGAGCCGGGACAAATGGACAGTTCTTTGGCTGACAACTTGATGGTGCGGTGTCAGCCTACAGAGTGAAGTTGCGCATATCAGAAATCAGGAGGAGAGTCTCACGAACATGCGTATGACAACGCACGGGGACTGGCCGAGTACCTCAACATTGCCAGAGCTGAAAAGTTCAGTCGATTGTAGTCAGGACCAGAACCGCACTGCAGGCTTAACCTGCTAAGTGAAGAGAATTCCTTTCGTTCCAGCTTCTTTAATGACACGCCTGATGGACTGGAATGTGTGGGGTGGATCCACGGGATTGTAACCCATGATAGGGGTTAGGAGAAGCAAGTGACGTCTGATCGGCCGTCGATTTACGTTAAGTCCCAAAAGAGCCACTGCGCCATGCGGCGGGAAAATGTTGACCCTTAGAGACGGCCAGAAATTTGTGTCTGCCTTGAGGCTCGTCTGATAAATAAGACGACTGAAAATCAAAGTTGTGCGGAGATTGACACCAGAAAGAAGGGGATGTTGAGAAAGCAGCCGTTCAGTGTCCTTATTGTCATCCGGATGTGAGATTGAGAAGCGTCGACTACAGCAATACCGGGATTGTAGCTTTGGCCAACCAAAGATGTCAAGAGGCGATGAGATTCGACCCTCAGAGGCTCCTCTTTCAAGGAGACCGAGAAAGGTTAAGGCAAAACTCAAGTCTCGATAATTATCTGTTGCCCGTGGACCCGATGACAACATGGGACATAGGCAAAAACGCTTCTAGGTGACCAAGCATCCCTTTGAGTACGATGAGGCGGCAGGAGGGAAGCTTGGTTTTTCGCCGGAAGTAGTGGAATGGAGCGTTCGAGGTTGAGGTCGTCAGGAAAAAGGGCTGCTGCATCCCAGCGAGGCGCTGCGGCCTGTTGTCTTCGGTGTGACTGCTTTAGCCTCACTTCCCATCATCCTCGGCCGGACTAGCGATCACTAGTGGGAAGTGTGTAGATAGCAAGCGGATACAAAGGACGTGTCGAGAAGGCTTGGGCAGGACGAAGGGCGAGGCTCCGATGGAGTCTCGCTACAACATGAACTCGCCCTCCTCCTCACGGCGCTGACGTTCGCGCTGGCGGTCACGGAATTCCCGGATCGCTTGAGCCCGAGCGAGCAACTGAGCGCGCCATTCGCTGACGGATCTGCCAATCTGGCGGAAGGCGTTGTCACCCCGGCCGCCCTCGCGCGGAGCGTGCTGCTGCTCATCGGCCGCCTCGCCGTCGTCGAGCTCGTGTGGCAAGCTGAGGTCCGCGCCCGGATACGATGTGTTGTTGGCCGCTGCTGAGGAGGATGAGTCGCCCGAGGAAGCCGTCCCGCGGGTGCGATACCAGTCGCGGATTGTCGAAAGGCTGATGCCCGGCGCAGAAACAGCCCCGATGTCGTCGTCGTCGTTTGCTTGAGCAGCGAGGAGCGAGCGCTCTGTTGAAGAAGATAGCAGGTCAGAAGCGCCCTACAAGCGCACCGAAAGAATGAGAAAGGACTGACCGTAGCGCTTGACGCGCCAATAGCCGCCTAGTGAGGTGATGAGAATGAACCAGCCAGCGCACATGAGGACGAAGCTCAGCCAGTCGTTCGCTTCGCTGACCTCCTCAGGCGAAGGCAGGTTGAGGCCCGGAACAGGAGTGTTTGGGTGGGCTTGCTTCCATTGGATCGCCTCAGCCCAGGATCCAAAGGTCGGGATGACGATCGCGCTTGCACTGGCCGCAACCGAGCTGGCCGTTGCCGTTGCCGTCGCGACTGCGGAAGAGATGAGCTCGGTCGAAGCCTCGACCATGTTGCCACCGTGGCCGCTGCCGCCAAAGAGGCCGCCGAAGCCATTGCCGAAGCTCGTGTCCGAGTCGTCCGGGTCGATCATGCCAGTATCGCGGATCTCCTGCGCACGCGTGCGCAGGTACAGGCCGTACTGTATAAGGGTAACGCCGAGACCGGCGCGCGAGCCGTACTTGGACGAGTGCGTCGTGTGGAGGACGTACGTCAGAAGGAAGCCGACGAATTGGAACGACATCGACACGAGAAGATTCCAGCCGAAACCAAAGAAGTTACCGACGGGCAGGCCGTCGATCAGCAGGTCGTCGCCCGAGCCGGTGATAGCACCCAGCGGGCCGAACGAGGGCGCGACAACGTTGTGCTCCCAGTACGGCGGGACCGCGTCCCGCGCGGCCACCTGGTAGGCTGGCGGGGCGTCTTTGGCCGCAAATTCGGCCATCACAGAGAGATTGTCGCCGTCGCTGCCGTCGCCACCGCCGGCCATGGCCTCGCTCTCGAGCTCAGGTTTGGCCGTCAGGTTGGCGAAAACGCCATCGGACCCGCGGGGCGAAGGGGCGGCCGAGCGAGTGAAGTGGGTCGGCAGGAGCGAGCGGATGAAGCGCGAGGGCGCCGAAGGGGCAGACGGGTAGGCCGGCGTCGTCGTCAGCGGAGTCGGCCCGGTCGGAGCATAGTTCTCGGGATAAGCCCCTGGCGGCGGTGAGCCGGGCGGCGGAAGGAACTGGAGAGCGGTGGAGATGCCAAGGCGAAGGAGCTCGCATCAGCTCGCCTGCCAGAGCCATCGATGCGCACGGCCAGCCACTTACATAGTCGCGATCAAAGTCATACGTCGGCTCGGCATCGGACGGCTGGAGCGTCGTAGCAGGACGTAGCGCTATTGGTCGCCGCAAAGGGTCGTCGACTCCATCCGCTGGCGGTGGCGACGTGGCCGACGACGACGCTGACACACCGTTGGTGGCCGCGCGAGCGTCCTCGTCAGGCAGGCCAGCATCGTCGCCGGCGTCCCAGACAAGACCACGCCCACCGCGGGCTTGAGAGAGCGGCCGATTTTCGTCGTCATCGTCCTCGTCTTCGTCCGAATCGTCGAAAGCAGCCTCCATTTCGTGCTGTCGGCTTGGATGGCTCGCCAAGGACGACGAGGTGCGGTGGAGGGCCGGCGGCCGCGGGGGATACGACGGCGTTGGCCCGACGGGCGTATAGCGCGACATCGGGAGGAGGAGGCGAGAGTCCGACTGCCCAGGTCTAATGGAGCTGTTCGGGGGAAGTGAGACTAGTGAGAAACCGATTAGGATAGGGCGATGAAAGAGCAGTGACGGTCGCTGAGCTGGCTGCTGTCTGGCCGAAGCGGCGAGTCGGTCTGTCTGCGGCCGGGCAGCGCGTGCGCAGCAGCCCCCGATCGAGCTCGGCTGTAGCGGCCCTTCTTGTCGTCTGACAAGCTAAGCAGCTCGTGACCGGCTGCGTAGACGCTGATAGGGGTAGTTGAAAGGCGGTGATCATCTCGACTTGACTGGCGCTCCAAGAGAAAATGGTCGCCATTTCACCTTCATTGCAATCCAGGGATCCCTTTGACCCACTCCTGTCGTCGCTTCAGGGGCATAGGAGCAAGACCCCTGAAGGACCGACCACGAGGCCGGCGTGACGATCATATTATTCACACGCGGCTAATATAATCTCTGCTGAGTTTCCTGTCAGAATGCTAGGCATATAAGGTAGGCCGCAGGTCGGCTCATAGCTTGCCTTTTTCCTCTTTGTCATTCCCTTTTCTTTTCCCAGACCCATTCCTTCTAATGCTCCCCCTCATCCTCGCGCTGGTCGCACTGTCCTTCAATGTGTTCGCTCAAGATTCAACACCCTCTTGCTCCAGCTCGGCCTGGACTCTGACCAAGGAAGCGGTTCGTCACTCCATCTCACCCATCGATCACCCGATCACGTTTTGACTATGCCGGCCCTTTTCCACCCTTGACTGGACGTACGCCTGTGCAGAAAGGAGCAGACTTCTTCGCCAACTGGGAATTCTTCACACTCGACGACCCGACCGAGGGAACGGTCGACTACGTCTCGCGAGACGTCGCTTTTGCCGAGGGCTTGGCAGTGCGTTCCACCCGCCTTGTTATTGATGGCTTCGCTCATCCTTCTGTCTGCCCTCTTCAGGCCATCACTTCCAGCGGCAAGGCCATCATGAAGGTCGACACGATGCAGACAATCGACGACGATGTAAGGGGCCGCAAGTCGGTTCGTATCGAGTCAACCTGGCGGTCAGTCTCAATTGAAGACAGCCTTCTTTGAACCGGCTTCTACTCATCAGTTTTCGCTTTTTCGTCACAGCTTCAACGCAGGCTCGCTCCTCATAGCCGACATCGTTCATATTCCGACCGGCTGCGGATCATGGCCCGCCTTTTGGTTCATGACCTACCCTTCACGCAGGTCTTGCATCGACAGGCTTACCACTCTGCTCTCATTTTTATAGGACGCTCGGCACTGGTCCTCACCCATCTGCCGGTGAGATCTATGTCATCGAGGGTGTCAACAATTCCACCATCGACACCGTGTCGCTCCATGTTGGCAAGGAGTGCACCATGCCCGCTGAATACGGCGCGAGCGGTGTCATGGAGCACGATCTCGACTGCAACCTTTACACCGGCGACGGCTCAGGCTGCGGCGAGACCGATTACAGCGGCCGGCCAACCTAGTAAGTCACCACACCCTGACTTGCCACACTCTCGCCGATTCGCAGTGATCCTCTCACAGCGGCAAGCCGTTCAATGACCTTGGGGGCGGCGTCTATGCTAGTGCGCGTCAAAGGCTACGTCTAGCGATTCCCGCTGTGCACTAACCCTACCACCGTTCCCGCCCAGTGCTTTGGGATGATCTGGCCGTTTCGGTCTACTTCTTCACCCGAGCCGCTATTCCGGACGACATCTCCTCGGCTGCACCCTCTCCTTCCGCCGCTTGGGGAACGCCGATCGCCCGCTTTCCGGCTGTCTCGTGTGATCTCAACAGCGCCTTGATCGACCACTTCCCTATCTTCAACACGGCACTCGTACGTCGCCGCTCACCTCTCCTTATCTAGACCAGTTCACCTAAGCTCTTCTCGCCCTCTGCAGTGCGGCTCTTGGGCCGGCGACGCGGACGTCTGGGCGGCCGGGTCAACCGGCACGGATGACGGTGCGCCGAGCTGCCGGGCCATCACCGGCTTTGACACCTGCGCCGACTATGTCCGCCAGCGCGGCCAGGACTTTAGCGACGCCTTTTGGGAGGTGAGTAAATACGATCGATCCTCATCTCTGGGGATCAGCTTTGCTGACCGAACCTCCGGCAGATCAACTACCTCCGCCTGTTCTCACAGTGAGGGCGACAGGCGCCTCCGAGGAGTGGAGGATGGCACAGTCACTGGATCAGCCAATGCATTCGACACTGAGTATTTCCTTGCTGTTCAACCAATCAAGAGTACGAGTTCGGTCGTGCAAGGGTCATCGCAATCGTTAAAGGAGAGAAGAGACGGGCAAACGTCGCGCTTAGCGAAGCGAGGGGGTGCCCGCCCGGCTACCAGCCGCTGAGCTGTCGAGCCGGCGGACGGCGTCGCTTTCGACACGCCGCTGCTGCGCTTTGGTGTAGACGGGGCCTGCGCTCGGCCCGCTTGCGAGACCGTGTCGTGCGACCTTGTTGAGGATAGCAGCGAGTCGCCGAGGCTGGACGACGGCCGAAGAACGGCGGAAAGTCGGCTGATTGAGAAACGATTTGACCGAGTCGGATAGGATGATTGTGATGGTCTACAGGAAATTATCGAAGTGGAGGCGTTGAAGGGTTCAGCTGACGTTCGAAGGGGGGGGGGGGGGGGGAAGCAGGTCTGAACGCACCAGCTTCAGCTCATCAAAGACGGCGCCGAGCTCGGGTTTGCCGATCTTGGCCATTTCGCTCTCGATATATGTCGCGTCCGATTTGAAGTCGCAGAGGCCGTTCTCGTTGATAGCCGGCACGTCGTCGCCCTCGAGCCAGTCCTGTCGGGCATGACGCAGCATCAGCTACGTAGAGGTGGTGCTAGGGAAAATTCAAACGCACCATCCACGTCGCGGCGATATGCTGGCACGCGCTTCGCCAGATGGCGCCCTGGCGGCCGGCTTCAAGACCGCTCAGGCCTTCACCAACAAAGTTCTTGAGGAATTCGACCATATCGACCAGGTAGAGGCTCGGCTCGCCCGACGGTCGGCGCGTCGCCGGCGTCCACTCTAACTCGGCTAGCTCAAAGAATTGGTCGAGCTTGGACGAGATGATCTTGTTGATGCGGGCCTGAGCGGCGACGAGCGTGTTGTTGAAGACGCCGATTGAGGCCAGCTTGAGGGGCGGCGCGCTCATATCGTGACGGATGTTGGCGAGTGAATTCTCGAGCTTCTCGGCCGCAAGTCGGAAGAACTCCATATTGACGACGAGCTGAGCGATCTGCGTCAGGTTGCCGATGCCGGCGAGCATATTCTCCATTGTCCGTGCGATGTGCTTTGACAATAGCTCGTCCAGTGTCTGCCAGGCGATCAGCATGACCGAGACAGACCATGATTAGCTTTCGAAGGGAGGGTGGTTGGGTAGCACTACTGACGTTGGCCAGCAAGGCGTCCGACGCAGACGTGTTGGGTACACCCTCGATGAACGAGTAAAAACCATCGACAAAGCTCCGAATGTCGATGCACGCCATAGCGTAGGCCTGCGAGAAAGGCATCGTAACCGGGAAGGATCGCCTGCAACCAATGACAGCAAGCAGATCAGCCTCGGAGTCTAGGTGCAATGTGTATGCGGACTTACTTTTGAAGCCGCTGAGCAAAGCCGTTTGGCATCCAGCAGATTTTGAGCACCCGGTCGAGGTCTTCGGGCCCGTCAATGACCATCGGTTGCAAATCGTCGCGCTCGACCGTCTGCGCACAGTTCACGTGATCAGTCCAGCACTGTTCCGCTGCCTGAAGGCCAAGAAGACGCACCGAAGACAGGGTCGAGCTGTACTGCGACTGGAGAAGGAGCAAGTACTTCTCAAAGAGGGTGACGAGCAGGTCGTTGAGCTGGTCAGGCACAAAGCCGTGGATCTGATGACAGTCGGCCAGCGAAAGTAGGTCAGTCTCGAAGTTATGCGCTGCACCAAGCTATGTAGACCGCCTGACCTCGAGCGCTTGAACAAACATGCCGATGCCGGCCTTGACGCCGCGCCAGACCTCCATCTCCTTACAGCCTTCGAGCCCGCCGCGTACGGAGTCTTTCACCCGGCCGCCCATCTCAAGCCAGAGCGCGTCGACGTCTTCGCGGCGGCGAAAGCTTGAGGCGCCGGGCGAGGTTGCCGCCGTCGTCTGAAGTACGTGCGACTCTACGAGAAAGAAGCCGAGCAGTTGCTCTAGTAGCGTCGGCAGCGTCTGCAACAGCGTGTTGGCCGACAGACGCGTGTGCGAGGAAAGAATGAGGCTCGCTTGAGTCTACAATCAGGTTACGCATCTCGTCAGTCGCTGGTTCTAACCGGAGTTTCGGCGGGAAGACTCACCCTTCGGTCGGCCTGATACGTTGCCTGCAGTTCGGGTAAAGCGTTGAGAGCCGTGTAGATGTGCACACACTCATACAGCGGCTTGAAGTCAATCTTGATCTGGTCGTTATTGAAAATGTCGACTGCAGATCATCAAACGTGAAGTCAGCACCTGTCCGATCTTGAACTGTTCATCGGCACTCAAACGCACACTCGTTCTTCTCATTGATGCTCTCCTCGACGGCGCTGCCAACGCCGCCTGCACCCTTACCGCCGGCGCCGACGACGTCACGATCCCTCCTCGCACGCCATCGCCTCTCACGGCGCCGCATCTCATCTGTCGCAAGCCGGCCGAGGAGGCCAGACGACTGGCGGATGTCAAACAACCACGTTTTGAGCGACGACGTCACTTTAGACTTAAGCGTCTGTCGGAGAAGCGGCAGCCGCGACTGGATGTGGGAGTAGAGTGGTGTTGTGGACAGCGTTGACGACACTGGATAATGTGTGAGGTTGTCGAGCGACTGATATGCGATGAGAAGGGGAAGTAAGTTGCTTTCCCGACAGACTAGGTTACCACGGCAGCTGGACATACGCGCAGGGCCGACCAGCTCTTCCCTCCTTCAATAAGGCTCCCGACACGCTGAACCCCCTCGAGGAGCTCCATCGCGCCTCGGAGTGCATCGACGCCTTCGTCGACTCGCTCACGGACGGCCCGCTCTTCGACCGCCCGGCGCTTCTTTTCGAGCAGCGCCCGGCCAACCTCACCCATCTGGGCGTCGAGCTCGGCGATCCGGTGCCGGAGATGAACCGTCCCCTGCCGGACGTCGAGCAGCGTTGAAACGGAAGATGTAAAGTCGAGGTAGTTCTCAGTACAGAGACTCTCGATTGCCGCCTCCTGCTCGGCGACGAACGTCGAGAGCGACCTGAGAAAGAGCGCTGTAGACTGCGTCTGGTGCAGCTGCTTCAGCAGTGGGTGCAGCGGCTCAAAGTTCTCGACGGAGCTCGCGACCGCTCGATCTGAGATTGAGGAAGCCGCCGCCGTATCAGCGAGCGTGACCTGGTGGGTGACGAGTCTCAAGACGCATCAGCCCTGGCCATGAACTGCTCAGGCAGGAGAGGGCAGCAGCTCGAGCTCAGAGCGAGCGGAGCCGGAGGAGCGGCGAGGCATAACGCACCTCGGCCAGCATCTGCTCAATCTCGACATTCGAGAAGTGAGTTTTGCGTTTGGGCACCATCTCGGGCCCGTCTGTTCTTGGTCCTTGTTCCGAAAGCTGCAGATGGGACACAGAGGGCGCGGAAAAGGAGGCTTGCGATGGTCGAAGGCGGGGGCGAGCGCGAGCGCCAACGCGCGCACCCAGACGCGTCTAACACTTCAGATTGTCGTCCCTATCACAGCTCTTCTGACCGGGCCGCTCATTTCTTTAAGAAACGTAAGGAAAGAGAGATATGCAGGCTTAAGAGGCCGCTAGCCTTCGCAAAGAGCAATTCTCGAGCGGGTTGGCAAAACACCAGCCGTTTGAACTGGGCCAATCGACCGAGGTTGCGACGGACTCTCATTGATCATTGTCTTCGAATCGCAGGGCGCAGAGGGCAGGCCTATCATGCCTCCAAACGGCTGTGCGCGCCTTTGCGATTGGAAGATACGTGCTGCGACCGGACGGGAGAGAGAAGTGACTGGTGAGGCGGCCGCTCCTGAAGACTGTCGTCATTGGCGCTGGACCTGCACCGATAAGCTAACGAAGACAAGTCGCCTGCAAGATCTGGTCAACAACTAGCGTGAAGTAATTATGGGCCGCACGACGAGCGAACGTACGTCGTTCATTGTGTCGGCAAACGTGGCTCCACAGCTCCAATTTGCAGCGGCATGACGGGTGCGTCCAAGATGAGCCGAACACGAGCGTTCTGTGTGTCCGATGGTTTCCCTAAAATGTGGCTTCAACGGCGCCAGTGGAGATGCTTGGTGGCGCCCTGTTGAGGCTTAGATCGAGGGCTTGAGCCAGCGACGGGTGCCCTTCGGATGTGTTACCGGCCGCTGCCCCTCTTGGCCCGTCTGCTCAGTCCTTCTTGACCGATCCGGCGAGAGCGGTCGCAGCGGCGGCAGCATCCTTGGACTCCTTCTCCTTGGCGCCCTCAGCCTCCATACGCTCGAGGTTGTAAGCGACGTTGCGGTTGTAGTGCTCGAAGAGCCGGGCGGCGACGATGATGTCCTGCGCGCCCTCGGTGTCAAGTGTGTCCTGCAAAGGCAGCGGCAGCAAGATCATCAGGCGCTGATCAGCACACGGTCCGACCCCTTGACAGCCGTACTCCTGCAGACAGGATGGCTCAAGGCAAGCCACGTTCAGATCGAAGCGAGGACACACCGCAAGGTGGCCGTTGAGCGCCTTCATTGCCTCGTTGCATTTCTCGACAGTCTTGATGATTCGCGTTAGGAGAAGGGCCTGCGTCTCTTGGTGTGGGTTGTCCATACCGACGGTCGATCGATGCGGTTGTAGAGGAGCTTGTTGCTGACGCCGATGAGCGAGAGGGACTTGACTGGTCGACAAAAGGTCGAGGGGCAGGTGCTTGTCGGCGGTGAGCTCGGGAGGCGAAGCAACGCGTCCGTCCGTCCCGACGCGTGTCGGCCGCGGCCTAGCCGCCGAACGAGCCAGCCCGTCACCCTCAACGCACGAAAGACCCAATTTCAAGATGCACTTTGAGGGCAGATATGACAGGATGTAAAGAACCCTATATCGTCTCCAACTTAATTGAGCGAAAGTGCTGGGCCTCATGGCCCGAATCCAGCTGGCGTCTGCCGTCGCGGGAACCCTTGACGTAGGCAAGCGCAATCTAGCTACTGGTGGCTCCGAGGTTGGTCCGCTCCAGCGTACAACACAGCGCTCGTCACTAGACCATGGCTGTGGGCACACCAATGACCAGACGGGCAGGGGAGGGCTCATGCAGACATGCAAGTGGGCACGAGAGGAGTCAAAGCTTGTTCGAGGAACCCGCTGGCCTTGCCGGCTCAAGCCGTCCCTTGCCATGGGCGGCTGGCGCGCGCTCTCGGACCGAGAGCGCGACGAGGCCTTGTTCTCATTGTCTACAACACCGTTGAACATCGGGGGATGCACATTGTTATTGCGCCGAGCTGTCTGACACATACAGAGCCTCCGACGGACGCAGTCGTCGAAGGCAGGAACAAAGACGACGTCGCTTGTCTCGAGCATATGCATGGCCGCGTCTACCAGCCCGGACCTTATTGAGTATTCGCCAGGCGCGGGGTTCGATCGTGCCAGGACGCGCGCGCAAAGAGCCAAGACGGCTGTTCGCCAGCGCCCATCCTATCGCCCCATTATCCTCCGCTACTTCGTCCTCGATGGCCGGCGGCCGTGCGGCCTAGCTCGGGCCCTGGGCTGGCCAACCGCCGGGTCGCCCTGCTCATCTTCAGCGCATGACGAGTGCTGGACGGCAATCAGCCCATCGCGCTTGAAGGCGGTCATCAGCCAGAAGCGATCGCAATCTCTCGACGTCTCACCGGCAGGTCTCACAGACGCTTCGCTTTCGATACCCCTTTGGGACGTGCCTCCGCCCTCCCTTTCCCTCCCCCCGCAGCGAGGCCAGCCCGGCAGCAGAGCATACATGCGCGCGCCCTATCCCATCCGGACGCATCGAGATGACAGCCATGGCCGCGGTGTCGAGGTCGACCTGCGCCGCCGCCCTCGCCATGGAGGGAGGTCATGCAGAACAACCTCGGCGCGAACAACCTTCCCATAAGCTTCTCGGCTCGGCTCGCTCGGTCGTCTAGTCGGCGCTCCCTCTCTTGTTAAAGCAGCTCCGACGAACTCTGTCCTTCAACAAGCGACCTGAAGGCAGAATCCCCGCTCGGGCTCAACGGCGGCGGCTTTCACTAGCTCGCTTTCCCGTATTTCCTCTGCAGAGGTGCAGGCTGCCCCTCTCGCCCAAGGCAATCGAGGCGGTCGCAATCATGCGCTCGTGCGCGCTCCACATTCTCCGGACCCACGGTCAGCGCTTTGTCTGGTACGACAAGGTTGCTTAATCTCCTTCGGCTCTGCGCCCTCGTGCCAGCCACGGGTGACGCTTGCTGAGCGCAGACTTCGTCGGGCGTGAAGTCCGCCGTCGGTCGATCCCCCTGGACCACTCTATCCTGCTGCAGGCCATAAGAGCGGTCGCATCGAGCTTCCACCTTCTTCTCCTCTATCCCCCCCCCCCCCCCCCCCCCCCCCCCCCCCCCCCCCCCCCCCCTCCCCCCCCCCCCCCCCCCCCCCCCCCTCTCCTCCCTCCCCCCCCCCCCCCCTTCCCCTCCCCCCCTCCCCC
>MVAP01000132.1:0-40478 GCA_014825765.1 Cystofilobasidium macerans | reverse complement strand
GCCTTTTTCCGCCTTGCCAACGCCGCCTTGCCAATGCCGCCTTCTCGCCCGGTCAACCGACCTTGACGGCCGGCCCTTTCTGCCTTGTCTTTTGCCGGATCCCTGTATACCCCCCGCCGGAGCCCTGAGCCGCGCATCGAAGCATACCCCCTCGCCGGAGCCCTCTGCCGCGCACCGAAGCATACCCCCCTCGCCGGAGCCCTCTGCCGCGCACCGAAGCATACCCCCTCGCCGGAGCCCTCTGCCGCGCACCGAAGCATACCCCCCTCGCCGAGCCCTGAGCCGCGCATCGAAGCACTACCCCAAGCCCGGTCTTCCCTTCCATAGTCTTTCTCCTTCTCTGTCGCTTTCTCGGTTCCGTGCATCCGTTCTGTGTCTGCTCTCTCGATGGTCCTTCTTCCCACTGCCATTCAGCCAAATGGGACAGTTATCCAAAGGATTGGTCGAGACTGCACCTTCAAGGCGCCAGTGCAAGCTGGTTCGCCCGTCTTTGCTGTCAACAATGAGAAATTCATCAAAATAGGGACCACGATGAGCGGAGACTATAGCATGAATATCATAATTTGACTTTACTCCGAATGCTTCACATTGTGCTAAAGGCGTAGCTCGCGTGAAACTGATACGGTCGCGAGGGCGAGAACCACTGATCAATGCCCCAGCTGGGATTGTTGATAGCGTCGATGACTCCTTTCGAGAGAGGGGTTGGATTGTGATCAGCTCAGGCGCCCTCATCGATCAGGAGCTAACGCACCTTCAGCTTCAAAGACCATGCATGAGTCCTTGCCGACGAAGCCACCGCCTTGGGAGGCTTTGCGCGGCGTCGTGCCATCCATGCCCGAGCAAGTGTAGAGCTGGATGGCCGGCTGGTCGGTCGTAACAGAAAGCTTGATGCCGGAGTGGGGCGACCAAACCTCGAGCTTGGCATCCGTCGCCGGCGCCCAGTCGTCGTTGACCCAGCATGTGTCAAAGCCAAGTTTACCTGGGCCGGGCAGACCAAGCGTCCCGTTCCAGCGTTCACCGATCGGCCGCGCCTGGAGAAAGTCAAGCGGCGTTCCTGAGACGTTGCGGAAGGTCCCGGTTGGGATTAGGATCGAGTCGGTCTCGACTGCCTTGGAGGCGTACGGCATCAAGAGCGTCCAGTCGCGCACAGTCGCGTTTGGCAGTGAGCCGGCATCGAGGTCGAAATAATCGTGATGCGAGAGGAGCAGGGGCGTCCGCTCTGTGGTCTGGGCGTAGAGGTCAATGTCAAACCGACCTCCGGCCCGGAGGCTGTAGACAATCTGGCTCGTGACGGCACCCGGGAACCCCTCAAGCCCGGTCGGATCGTAGAAGGCCATCGTGACCGAGTCGGCGGTTACATTGGTAACGGTCCAGGGCCGCCAGCCCCACCCGTAAGGCCCGCCGTGCAGCGTGTTGGCGCCGGCGTTCTCGTTCGCGACCGATTGATAGACCTCACCCGTCTCAGGGTCAGTGTAGGTGTTGTTCTTGATGCGATTCGCGTACCGGCCGACAATAGGGCCTGCGCCATGCGAAGAAAGGGAAGGGTCAGGACAGAAGTCATCCTTTAGTCGGCTCAATAGGTTGGACGGACCAAAGTTGGGGTGACCAGGATCGGTCGAGTAGCGCACAGGATCGTCGTAGCCGAGGACGACGTCGCGCTGGGTGCCATTGCGGTCGGGGACGAAAAGCGCTTGGAGCGTCGCGCCGTACGGGAGGAAGACCGCCGAGATCGACGAGTCGCTCGCGTGCAACATGATGGGCGTGAAGGGCGACCGAGTCGAGTTGTCCCAACTAGGGTTCTGGCCGGCGACGAGTCCGGCGAGCACAAGTGAGGCACGAGCGATGGCGACCAGCATGGTGACAGGGTCGAGATGGCGAGGTTGCGAGAGAGGATGAAAGAGGAAAGAGCAGCCTGGCTCGTCTCGGCAGGCCGCTGTTTATGACGGACATCGTCTCGTCCGCATAAGGAGCTTCCTGGCATTTCGGAGGTCAGCCGGCCGGGCCGTCCGACGGTGGGTCGTTAGCTCGGGACTGCTGCCGTTTCGGGACGTGTGCGGCGGGCAGCGTGGGAAGGACGGACTATGGAGCGTCGAGCTTCCCAGGCGGCGTTCGCCGGAGGTTCGCCCTTAGATGGCCTACTTGAATTTGCTGCTTGAATCCAGGGGCCCGCAACGCGAGCCTCCTCGCCACAAGCGGCAGCCTCTCGTCCGGCACGCAACTCATTCCCCCTTCGCTCCTCTCCCTTCTCTCGAACCATGTTCTTTTGTGCCAGTGCGTAAGCGTGCTGGGTAGCGCCTGAGTCGTCGGATGCAGTAGGAGTTGCCAGAGACTGACCTCATCCTCGCGGTCGCACAGTCTCGGGCACGCCGCCGACGCACCCGGTCATCTCGACAAAGTCAGGCAACTTGTTCGAGAAGGCGCTCATCGAGAAGTACATTGGTGCGTCCTCAGGAGCCTCACAGCGCGCGCGTTCCGCCGATCCATCCGGCTGGTAGACGTGCAAGACTCTGTTCCGGGCAGCTGACCTTGCCGTTCTCTACCGAGCAGACGAGAACGCGCGCGACCCCATCTCGGGCGAGGCGCTGGCTAAGGAGGACCTCGTTGAGGTCAAGGTCTGTGAGTGCTCGCCACCATGCAGGCACCCGGCTCGTTAGTTTGCTGGTCTCGAGGGTCGAGGCTGACTGCTGCCGGGTCTGCTGGCCGCGTTCAGCTCCGAATGTGACTGCCCCTCGGCCGTCGGCGGCCACCTCGGTTCCGGCCCTGTTGCACTCGCTCCAGTCTGAGTGGGACTCGCTCATGCTCGAGTCGCTCGCGCTCAAGCAGCAGTTCCAGTCGACGCGTCAGGAGCTCGCTCACGCCCTCTACCGCGAGGACGCCAGCTTGCGCGTTGTCGCTCGTCTCGTTAAGGAGCGCGATCAGGCTCGCGAGTGCGCCCCCTCGCCCGTCCTTTGCTCGCACCCCCCGCCGCGGCTAAACCTCCGTCTTTCGCTTACAGGGCGCTCGCATCCGTCCAGTCGACGCTCGGCATCACGCCACCGGCAGAGGGTGTCGCTCCGACAGCGGGCGATGTTGAGATGGAGGCCTCTGCTGAGTCGGCCGAGGGCGAACTGCCGAGTGCCATCAAGGCAACGCTTGAGGAGACGCATAAGGCGTGCGTCGATTTGCCGCGAGTGACATCAAGACTCAGACATCTGACTCTGGCCTGTGTTTCCCTCACTTGCCCTGGCGCTGCAGGCTTTCGTCGGTCCGCAAGAAGCGCAAGACGCCGCCTGGCTACGCCGACGCGGCGGCTGTCTCTAGCTACACGCAGACGCTCGACATCCCTTCGCTGCATGCGGCCAAGCCGCCAGGCGTCACCGCACTCGACGTCTCGATTGACGGTAACCTGCTCCTGACAGGCGGCGCCGACAAGCTCGTTCAGATCTACGACCGGTCTTCTTCCAAGGTTGTGGCCTCGCTCAAAGGCCACACCAAGAAGGTTTCACACGTTGCCTTCCGCGAGGCCGAGGGCAAGCCCTCGCTTGCTCTTTCGGCCGCCGCGGACGGTAAGGTGAAGATCTACGCCGAGGCTGAGGGTTCGTGGTCCGCCGCGCACACGGTCGCCGTGTCCAAGAAGGACATCTCGGGCCTTGTCCTTCACCCGTCCAAGGGCCTTGCCGCCGCTGCCTCAACCGACTCGACGTGGTCGCTGCTTGACCTCGAGCGGGGCGAGATTGTCCAAACGTATGAGGCGCTTTCGTCGGACGACGGTTCGTATGCGTACTCGTCGTTTGCTGTTCACCCGGACGGCCTGCTTCACGGTGGCGGTACGGCCGACGGCTCGGTCCGCATTTGGGACGTCCGCGACCGGTCTGCGCTTGCGGCGACGCTGTCGAACGACTCGGGCGCGGCTATCCCTGCGCTTTCGTTCTCGGAGAACGGCTATCACCTCGCCGTCGCCAACGGCGCGAGCTCGTCGGTCGGCATCTTCGACCTCCGCAAGCTGAGCCAAATTCACGCCATCAGCCTCCCGACGGCCTCTGCGCCGGGCGGCGGCAAGATTCACTCGGTCCGGTTCGACCCATCGGGTCAGTTCCTGAGCGTCGCCGGCACCGACCTGCGCGTGTTCAAGAACAAGACGTGGGAGGAGGCCCTTCTCTTCGACGGCAATGCCGGCGAGCTAACCGAGGCCCGCTTCGCCAAGAACGGTGGCGAGATTGTCCTCAGCGGGATGGACCGCACCGTCCGGGTGTTGTCGGCGGCAGCTTAATGCGCGCGGGCCGAGGTGGCTAGTGCTTAATCATGAGAAGATGACCTCTGAGTAACATGCCTGCGCAAGACTGTGTCGCGTCCCCGGCCGACCGTTTAGTTTATTTTCTGTGCCGAAGGCTCGGCCATCCGCTCCCGTGACGCAGCCACCAGATCGAGCGAGCGGTCGCCGGCAGCGGCTGAGTGCCCTCTGTGCCTTAAGAGCCTCACCCCCCCTTCGGCCTTCCGTCCGGGCTCCTGCCATCTCACACTCTCCGGCCCATCGCCGCCAGCAGCTACAGCTACCGCACTACACCATCCACTCAGTATCCTTATCCTCCTCTGGCTATAGATCCAATGTCGCCAGCCCGTTCTACGACCGACGCCGGCCACGATGTCGTCGATCTCCGGCACCTCTCACCGCCCTCAGCTTCGCTCCTCTCCCAGCTCCGGGCCGGTCTCAGCACGACTGACTGGCGAGGCTCATCCGACGATCCCAAGTTCCGCTTCCGGAGAAGCCTGCCAACAATGCTTCTTTACGATGAGCGTGGCCTCCAGATCTATGAGAAGTGCGCCCTGTTCCGGGGACCCCGGATGACTGATCATCCCATCTGCCATCTCACTGACTCGACGCTGTCCGCATCGTTCGCTTTGAAGGATCACGACCGACGTGCCTGAGTACTACCTTTACCCTGCCGAGCTCGGCCTCCTCAAGCGCTTTTCGCGTGAGATTGTTCAAATTCTCTTTCCCTCACGTATGCCCGAGCCGGCGTCATCATCCTCGGCCGGCGCGCAGCGCAACGGCACTCAGGCCGAGCAGAACGGCGGCAAGGCTCTTCGACGGACGCCTGTGCCGCGCTGGCGGGTCGGCGACTGGGGAAGCGATGCCGTTGGACGCTTCAACGGCGGCGTCAATGGCGAGGAGGGCATGGACGCCAACGGCAAGGCCCATGGCCGGCGCGAGGGCGCTCGACAGAGTCCGGGCGTCCCGCTTGAGGGCGTCGTCCTCGAGCTTGGGGCGGGCAGCCTCAGCAAGACCAGGTCCTTCCCCCAGCCTCTCTGCGCGATTAGTCACCCTGTACTGACAAGTCGTTGCAATTTTGCAGCTACCTGCTCTCGGCGCTTTCGCATAGGCATGGTGACCGGTCAGCCGAAACGCAGGTTCAGTACCTCGCCCTTGATCTCGACCAGGCCGAGCTCATCCGGACGATCGACACAGTCGCGACCTCATCATTTGGCAAAGAGATGAAGGCTGGCAACGTCGCCATCGGCGGCGTTTGGGGTACGTTCGACGCCGGCCTTCAGTGGGTCTCGGAGGGCTCTCATCTCGCTCGAGAGGCGGCCGTTGCCGTCGCCGGCGAGTCAGACGAGGAGGCGGACCAGTTTGTCTCGGGCGCCTCGTACGAGCGCTCGGCTCCGATCTCGATCGGCAAGGGCCGCCCGCGTTCGGCCTCGCAGGACAGCCGGGCGAGCTCCGTTCCAGGTCAATCATACCCAACGTTTCAGCTCTCAATGCCGCCCTCGCCCCCGCGCTCGCCCGAGGTGCACCCGGTCGCCCGAGATGACTCGCCGTCGCGTGCTCCTCTTGCCGACAGCCCGGACGAGCCCCCGTCAGCGGAAGACGTTCCGACTCACTTCCTCTTCCTCGGCAGTTCGCTCGGTAATTTCACCCGACCGGACGCCGCTGAGTTTCTCCGGTCGATTCCGCTTCGAGCAGGCTCGGGCGATTGCCTTGTCCTTGGCCTCGACGGTCGTAACGACCAGGACGTCGTCGAGCGGGCCTACAACGACCCGAAGGGCATCACCCGCGAGTGGGCCGAGAATATGTGGAACGTGAGTTTGCAGTCCACCCGTCCTGTTTCAATCCTGTAATTGATTCGTGACACGCGTCACATGTCTCTACAGGGCGTAGAGCAGCAGGTTGGCTGGACCGGACCCTCTGGGACCATGAAAGACTCCTGGGCTTACGAAGGCCGTTACGACGTCAAAGAAGGTAAGCGGCACGTCATTGGAGGTTTCTTGCCTCGCGCCACCTGCGGCTAACGATCAACCGCCGAGCTATTTGTCAGGTCGTCACGAGGCCTTCTTCCGCTCGCTCGAGGCGCAGACGCTCCACATTCCAGCCGACCCAGCCGACGACATGAGCGAGCCGCTGGAGGTCGCGTTTGACAAGGACGAATTAGTCAATATCGAGTGGTCGTACAAGTACTCGCAGAGCGAGGCCCTCGCGCTCTTTGAGAGCGCCAATTTACGGCCGGTCACGCGGTTCAACGCCCCCAACTCGTCCTACAACCTCTGGGTCCTCCAGCGGCCGCCCTTTCACTTTACGAGCCTCAACAAGGCGCTTGCCGCACCGGCTTCAGCGGACGAGGCAACGCTCGCCAGCCAGATGGGTCAGCTAGAGTCCCAAAACAAGCTGGGCGTCCCTCGACGGGACGAGTGGGAGGAGCTTTGGCATTACTGGGACACCATCACGCTCGGCATGATCAAACCCGAGATGTTGCACGAGAAGCCGATCGACCTGCGGCACAAAAGTGCGCTCGCGCCTGACGGTCATCGAGCGGGTCTCCTTTGCTGACACCTTCTGCTGGCCTTCGTAGACCTCTTCTACCTTGGCCATGTTCCGGCATTCCTTGACATTTTCCTCTCACGCTTTCTCCAGGAGGCTCACACTGAGCCAGAGCATTTCAAGGTGCGTGTTCAGTCTTTATTGGTCGGTGATTGCAGAGACCAATCCTGCCTACGACCACAGGATATCTTTGAGCGGGGAATCGACCCTATCGTCGACAACCCCGAACAGTGCCACGCTCACTCAATCGTTCCGGAGAATGCCGAGGGTGCGGCGCAAAGCTAGAAGATCTGACGATGGACGGCTGACGATTGATTCGCCTTCCTGCTAGACTGGCCGACGCTCGTCGAGATCCTGAACTTCCGAGACCGCGTCCGCCAGCGCATTCTAGCCATCTACGACGACATCTCGGCGGGTCGGCGCAAGCTCAGCCGCGGCCTTGGCCGCGTACTCTTTGTACGCTCATTCCGGCTTTCGGGTGTCGAAACGACAATGCGGCTGACCCTACCCGCTCCACGCCCTTGCAGATGTGTTTCGAGCACGAGGCCATGCACTCCGAGACGCTTCTCTACATGTTGCTTCAATCTCCAGAGACGCTGCCGCCGCCCGGCTTCACGACGCCGCACTGGGCATCGCTTGCCCGCCTCTGGGACGCGCAGCATGAGCGCGACCAGGCTGAGCCAACGCGTATCAAGCTCAGCCGGGCGCGCATCTCACTCGGCATCGACGACGTGGAGTCGGAGGATGCTCACTATCTCGACGCTTGCGGCTGGGAGAACCACGTCTTTGGCTGGGATCTCGAAAACGGCAAGCACGATGTCGAGGTTGGTCGCATCGAAGTCTCTCGCAAGCCCATCACGAACGGCGAATACAAGGTCTTCCTCGAGTCGTCCGGAGGCAAGATGCTGCCCAGTAGCTGGGTCGAGGATGCTGGCGTTTGGAAGGTACGCCTGCCTGCTCTGCTTTCTGAGTCTGTCGCTTGAGAGGATGCAAGTCTGATCGTCTGTCCCCACACAGGTGAAGACGCTTTACGGGCCTGTTGACTTCGCCGTCGCGCAGCATTGGCCACTCATGGCGTCCTTCAAGGAGCTCGACGCCTATGCTCGTAGCAAAGGTGGACGGCTGCCGACCGAGCCCGAGCTGCGCGCTTGGCTTGACCACGCCGAGGGCGACCGCTCCGACTGGGAGGGCTCAAACACCGGACTGAAGAATTGGTGCGTCGAATGGCTAAGGGGGCTGGTCAAGACGACATCTTTCACATCCCTAACTGACTTCAACTTCATCCGCCACTCTCCAAGGCACCCGGTCCCTGCTGCGCTGTCGCGTGATGAGGGCACCGGCCGCGTTCCTGGTCACAACGGTGGCGTCTGGGAGTTTGTACGTCAACCCTCTGGCCTGGATTACCAAAACAGAATTCCCATCTGACGCTCTGTGTCGGCCTCCACAGACGTCAACGCTCCTCAACGGCCACCCTGGCTTCGAGTCTGGCCGGCTCTATCCGGGCTACTCGACCGACTTTTTCGACGGCCTTCACAACGTCGTCCTCGGCGCGTCGTGCCTAACGCATCCACGCATCGCCGGTCGGGCTTCTTTCCGAAATTTCTACCAGGCAACCTACTCCTTCGCTTGGACCGGCGGTCGAGTCGTGTTCGACTTGTAGGCATCTCGCCTTGACTTTTGTAGCGCTAGACAGTCTTGTCTTCCCTTCCTGCAATCTGTTGTCCAACCTCTTGTAGAACTAGTATGGTCTCCTCATTCTTCCCCGGGCAGGAGCGCTCGACAACTCAGCTACTGCGCCCGACCGTGCTTTAGAGCCGCTTGTGGGCGCCACCAAGGACGGCGTGGTATTGCTCCAGGCTCTTCTGATTCAATCCATCGGCTTCGCCTCGGCCGGAAGATCCAGGCCAACCCTCCGGGCCGTCAGATGCGTTCGCTCCTGGACCGTCATGCCGTGCGTCGGGTTGTAGCGCTCGAGCAGCTCCTGTGAGGACAGTGGGTTCGACGCGCGCGGTTCAGCATTGGATAGTCTCGCAGGGAAAGGGGGGTGGGAAGTATACGCACGCCGTGTAGTCGCTGAGCCTCCATGAAGTTAGCAACCTCGAGCAACTCGGCTGCCGCGGCCTGGTAGGTTGGCGCCGAGGTCGACGGCAGACCGGCTACCATCTGACGGAGGTGGACCTGGAGGCCAGCGTTACGCTTGGCCGGTGCGTGAATTGACTGCGGCAGCAGGTATACGCACATCAGCGGCCTTCGGCGCGGCGCGACACCGGCTGAAAGACTTCAGCTGAGGGCACTCACAGCCTTGTTGGATTGGCGGAGGAGCGCTCGATAGACAGCGGCGGGGGACGACATGACCAAGGGGAAGATCGATGGTCGTGGCGGCAAATTCGCTGTACTGTTCCGGGAAGTGCAAGACTGCCTCGTGTCAGAGTTTCAGGCGACAGGAGCAGCACGATCCATTGAGCTACTGAACTGAGCGGTCAACGCACTGGAAGGCTTTAAGAGGGGGTTCAGGGCTGTACAAGGAAGTGGGCGTCAAGTGGCTAGGAGGGAGCGGCGGCCGCAGCGGCCAATTGCTCCCCGGCGCCCGGCCCCTTTCCGCCGACGCCCACTCTTTGCACCTCTCTCGTGCCCTTCTCGTTCCTTAACGCGTCAAGCGGTCTGTATTGGCGAACTCGGATGAAGAAGAGCCCGGTGCCGGTGTCGGCAGCTGCGTCGGGCCGGACGTTGCGCTTTGCAGACGACGGCGGCAGCGACCTTAGCAGGCTGACGCCAGAGCCCACGACTCCGACCGTGCTCCCTTCGCCATCGAATGGGTTTGCCACCCCTCGCCCTAAGCGGCCGCTGACCCGGCGACGGGGCTGGTCGGTACCTGAGGCCGAAGCCTTCTCCGCGGTACGTCGCCATCATGAATGAGCCGATTGACAGAAGCCTGCAGCGCTGTGCGTCCAAGCCGAGCTATGAGCTGACCGAGCTTCCGTGTTTGCCCCACCCTTGTCGGCTGCCCGCGCGTGCGTACTGTTGTCCACTGGGCTCCTCCTTGGTCGTCATCAGTCTGGCTTCCTCTCATCGTACCTTCCGACTGGCTACGCCCTGCCATCGCTTCAGGCGCTTGACCTCGGCATCCCCAATATGCCGGCTCACCTCACCTATTCATCCCTGCGCAACACGCTCATCGTGCACGTCGAGGAGCTCGAGCGCCGCTTGGCGTCTTACTACAGCGCCGTCGGCCACGGACCCAGCTCGTCGACGCTTGACAACATCGCACTCGACGCTCGTGCGTCTATCTCAAAGCTCGACCAGCTGACAGTACGTGATGACTTCAAGGGCGACATCGCAGGAACCGGAGTCGCAACTTCCGCAACCGGCCCGGCATCAGCCGACTCGACCGGTCTTCCGCCCAAGCACAACCGGACGTCGTCGACATCATCAATCCACTCGCTCACACCAGAACACCTCCTGTCTCTCATCTCAAACCTGCGCGAAGACATTGCGACACACCTTCCGCGGCTGCCGTCGATGGCCAACCTCCAGGCGGCGAGCCTGCCGCCGGTGCGCGAACCGCTCGAGAACTTCCTTGCCGGCTTGCCCTCCCGGCTCCATCAAGTCCACGCCTCGCTACCGAGCATGCCGCGCTCGACGTCGTTCACTGGCAAGATCCCAGACCTCAGCCTCCACCCGACCTCGCCGCTCGGAATGGGCTCGCAGCAGATCCTTGCCCTGCTCGACTCGATCCTGCCCGACGTCTCTGACAAGGCGGCCGAGGCGACTGATTCTGGCCTTGGCCGGCTTGGAGGCTTCCCAGTCTTTCCCAATCGGACGCCTCGGCGGCATCCGGCGTTCGAGCGCGTGCTTTTGACGGAAAGGCGGGCGAAGGCTCGGCGCGAAGGAGGGGTTGTTAGTGGAGGGGAGTCGAGCGGCGACGAGGAGGTTGTCCTGAAGGTAATCGAGCAGCGTGGACCGACCGTTGAGGATGCACTGCGCAAGGCTCAGGCAGCGCCGGGCGGTCTTATCACGTACGACGATCTGCCGACACTCTGGCAGAATAATGAATACGTCGTCACAGGCTACCGGTGCGTTCTCTTTACGAGGCATGACTGCTGGGCATGACGTACGACAAGTTCCAACCCAACAGTGACTGAAAATTTCCCCGGCTGGGCGGCTGCAGCTTCATTCCTGTTCAGGAATGGCCCAAACTGCTTGGCTCGCTTTTTTGTCTTCACAATGAGACGGGTGAGCATCGATTTAGATCCAGCGACCTTTGCTGCGGAAGAAAACTTACTTACATGCTTGCCTGGCAGTCAACATTCACTCGCATCTCATCTCGGCCATGATCGTTCTGTCATCAATCCCGTTCTTCCTCTACGCCTCGCCCTTCGTTCCTGCCGACGGACAAGAGGGGCCTTCGACGATGGACTCTCTCATCCTCTGCTCATTCCTACTTGCCGCTTTCAAGGTTTTTACAGCTACGGGTGACTGTTTGACAATATCCAACAGCTGACAAAAAGCGGCCTCAATTCACCAGTGCCTCTTCTGCTCATCACTGTGGCACCTTTTTGCTGGCTGCGCGACAAAGAAATACTTCATCACGTTCGCCTGTGTCGTGAGTCCTCAGATGTTTCCGCGCGACTTTACGTTCTGGAAGGGCTGACCGTTTCCTTTTATCGCCCTCTAGGACTATCTTGGCATCTCTTGGCTCATTGCGGCCAGCGTGAACGCGTTCGTCGTGCGTCGTTCGCGTGTCCGTGTCCACGATGGTTTCATCATCTGACCTGCCGTCAAGTATCGCCTTTAGTATTTTGCCTTTTATTGCCAGCCGACCTCCCTCATTTTCTACACGGCTTTGAATCTTGGCGTAGCGGTGCGTGCGGTGTGCTCATATTTCAGGTTCCTCTGACTTATGTGCTTTCAGCCCCCTTCACTCATAATTACCAGGTTGCAGGTTCAACTCTGCCTTTCATGTCGTGGTTCAACGAGCGCGAGAACAAGGTGCGATTCGTGTTCCTGCCCATTCTCTATCCTCAATGCCGACGTAAGAGCCGTGTTTCTCAGGGCTGGCGCATCCTCTTCTTCGTCTGCATGGCGGGGTCCGCCATTGGGCCGCTCGCTCAGCTCTCCTTCCAGAAGGGGCCCTGGGCGGCGGGTCAGTTCGCCAAGCCACTCGTCCCGATGCTCCTGTCGTATCTTTTTGGCTTGAGCTGTGAGTCACGCTCTCTACTTTCGGCCGGGCGTCCGAGCTGAACTCCCTGCCTTAGTTTACGCCGAGCATTTCCCCGAGCGACGCTGGCCGGGCGCATTCGATCGTTTTGGCGCCTCGCATCAAATTTGGCACGGCTCGATTGTCGCCGCCATCTGCTTCAACTTTCTCGGTGCGTTTCCTATGAAGCGTTTTCAAATGAGTTTGGGTTGCTGACCCCTCCTTCCTTTTCATAGCTATCCTCGAGCTCTTCCGCACGAAAGAAACGTGCGCTGCAAGGGTGGCGCCGCGGCATTCCGATCTGTGGCCGCTGCTTGAGAGCTTTTGGGAATCACTAAGCGGACTGCGGTCATAGACGCCCGCACGATAGAATCTAGACATCTGAACCCGCAGTGCGCTCTTCGAAATCTGGCATGAGCATCCTGGAATTTTCCAAGAGGGAAAGTGTCGTTGATCCTAATGGGGCCGTGCAGCAGGAGTGAGGGAGCAGGCAACGGTAAGGAGAAGCGGCGACAGCGTTGAACGGATAAGAGGTACAAAATGAGACCGCATGATGCGGAATTTGAGCAGACGAGGGTCGTGAGGCGTGAGGTGGGACATTAAGGCGCCGAGCGCCGGGGGGTGTTGTTCGAGAGGGCCGGCCGGCCGGTCCTCCTACTTGATCTCAGTGATGCGCTGGCTCGAGGTCATAACCTTTGCCACCGTGGCAAGCAGATCATTCCGTTTCACTGCGAGGAGAAGTCGACGAATCAGTTTCGATAGGCTACTATCGAAGTGGGCGAGTGGACGACGGGACAAACGGGGCTTCGTGACATACTCATCCTAAATGCGGAGAGCCAATCAGCATCGGTTACTCTTTTGTTGATTGACGAACGAATCTACGAACCATGCCCGCCTCAAGGCACTTTTCACGGTCACCCAGCATCGCGTGGGCAGTGAGGGCGACGATCGGTATCCGTGGCCGGCGCTCAGACTCTTCGCTCTCGCGGATGAGGCGCGTGGCCTCCGTACCGCCCATGATTGGCATTGAGACATCCATCTGCGAGCGAATGTCAAGGCAAAAGCGTCAGCCGGCCAGAAGTACGCAGCGAATCGGAGTCTTCTCTTGGAAACCGGACGCACCAGAATTATATCGTACGGGTGACCGGCCTTGTTTCGCGCCTTGAACAGGTCGACCGCGATTTGACCGTTGTCGGCAATCTCGACCGAGTGCCCGCAGTTCTCAAGCAGACGAACGGCGAGCTTTTGATTCACCTTGTTGTCCTCGGCCAAGAGGATGTCGAGCTGGACCTCCTTCGACTGGTCGGTGGGCAGGGCGGTGTGCGATTCGAGCGCCGGGAGGAGTGCTCCGGAACTGGGAGATGCGGAATATTGTCAGCAGCCGATGCAATCCGGCGTGCACAGAGATCACAACTCCACTGACAGCTCCTGGAGGGACGTCGGCGTCGTGCAATATGACGTGACGCCCATGTCGAGGCAGCTCTTAACCGGAATTGGCGGAAGGACCTCATCAGCACACGTCGCGAGGTTCAGGAGCCGTCGGCGGTTGTCCGTCAGGTGAATGAATGGCGGCAGCGGATCCTTGGATCTGACCGTCTGTGGGCAAGGGGATCGTTACCAGTAGTCAGCAAGCCGTCATAACGCATCACAGAATAGAACGTACCGGAGCGAGCAGGACAATAGGGATGTAGCGCAGATGCTCAATCTCGCGCAGCTTCTCAGCCTGAAGGTTAGAACTAGCACCCGTCAGCAGAGATTTTCTATAATCTTGTACAGATTTCACGGAGAACGCACGTCTTTGAGATTATCAACGATGACTGTGTCGAATGGCAGCTTTGTGTCGGCTGACTTAGGTGTTGACCAGACGGCCTCCACATTAGGAATGACGATCGGCTTAAGATGCAGCTGCTCGATCACCTGGGGGATATTGGTTGTGTCGCCGAGCGTGTCGACAAAGAGAACCGAGCGGCCAGCAAAGCTGTGAGCATTGGTCGAACGTGTCAGCCATCCAATTTCTGAACCTTCGAGCTCAAAATTGAGTCTTCAAGGGCCGGCGACTAACGGAGCCATCTTGTCCATGACTGTCGCAGCAGGTAGCTCGGTGATTTCGGCTTTGGTTGTCTTCATGCAAGTCGAAATGAGGGACATGAGCTGACAGGCATAGCGAGGCGGCAGCGGAAATGACGACTACGCACGAAGAAGAACTGGGATCCGCGGCCGTACTAAAGGGACAGCAAACAGAGCAGACTGGTGAGCATCGGGAGGCAAGTAGTGGATAGAGTCCTGCACCGCTGATGCAAAGGCAACGCACATCGCTGTTGACCCAAAGCCGGCCGTTCATCAGCGCAACGAGTTTGCGGGAGATTGACAGACCGAGGCCGGTGCCGCCGTATTTCTATGACGCAGGATAGGGTCAGGATGCCACTAAGAACATAGGATGTAAATTGCGGCAACTAACCCTCGTCGTCGAGCCGTCCGCCTGCGCAAAGGTGTCAAAAATGAGGTCGAGCTTGTCCGGCTTGATGCCGATGCCAGTGTCAGCGACGCAAAAGACGATCTCGGCGACACCACCTTCAACATCGACCAGACGCGCCGTCAGCGCAACCTGTCCCTGCGAGGTAAACTGCGGGGGACGAGGATGGTTGCATGATAAGCTTGTGGTCTTATTGTGGGGTCGCTCATCAGCGATACGCACTTTAACGGCGTTGCCGACAAGGTTGGTGATAATCTGCTTCAGCCGGAAAGGGTCACCGATGAGGTGGTCTGGGATCCGCGGGTCGACGTCGTATATGAGGTCGAGCTTGTTTTGGGCGGCCTAGGACAGTACAGCCGACAGAATGCGCTGATCAGCGATCCGGTCTGCAAGCCGGAGCATTTAGCAAGCGATGCACCTTAACGCAGAGCGTCTTGAGGACAGAAAAGACCGAGGCGCGAAGCGAGAAGGGCGTCTCCTCCATCGTCATGCGGCCAGCCTCGACTAATCGAGGCGCAAAAGCGATCAGCTGCAAGCGCGGGAGACGGGCGCTTGACCAGGACGCACTTTTTGAGATGTCAAGGATGTCGTCGATGATGGTCAAAAGGGAGGTGGCGAGCGTCGAGACAATCATGAGATTTTCGCGCTGCTGACGTGTGAGCTCGCTCTCGAGCGTGAGGACGGTCATGCCGATAATGCCGTTCATCGGCGTCCGGATCTCATGCGACATGTTGGCGAGGAATTCAGACTTGGACCGGTTCGCCAGCTCGGCCGCAATGCGCGCCGACGTATTGTTGCGGATGCTCTCGCGCAGATTGAAAACCATTTGGTTGATGGTCGACTTAAGCGAGTCCATCTCGCCGCTCGCCTCGACGGTGATGAATTCGGTGTACTCGCCCTCGGTTGCTGTCGCCGCGATCTGCGCGAATGCGCGGACCTGTGACGTCAGATTCTGGGCCATAGTATTGACGTTTGACCTGGCATCCACGAGAGGATGAACACGTCAGCGAAAGCAGCGCATCCATCGTCGGCGATTGAGCTGGCGAACGAACGTAATCTCCTGCCAAGTGCCCTCGACATTCTGGACCTTGGCCTGAACGCCGAGCTTGCCCTCAGTGCCAACCTGACGGGCGACAAAGATGACTTCGGAGGCAAAAATGGCGAGCGAGTCGATCATGCCGTTGATCGTATTCACGAGATCGAGAATCTCGCCCTGAACGGCAACATCAAGCACCTTCTTTGTCAGGTCGCCTCGGGCGACGGCCGTTGTCGCGTGAGCGATTGTTCGGACTTGAACCGTCAGATTGGCGGCCATCACGTTGACGTTGTCCGTCAGATCTTTCCATACGCCGCTGACGCCGTCGACCTGTGCCTGGCCGCCGAGCTGGCCGTACGTGCCAACCTCCTTTGCGACTCGCGAGACCTCGGATGAAAAGTTGTTGAGCGAGTTGACCATGTCGTTCACCGTGTCCTGGAGGAGGGCCGACTTTAGCAAGAGCTTCTAAGGCAAAGCGGGCATACGGCTGACGCACCTTGAGCTGTAAGATCTCGCCCTGAGCGTCGACATCAATCGTCTTGGACAGGTCGCCGCGAGCGACAGCAGTGGTGACGACCGCGATCGAGCGCACCTGCGTCGTCAGGTTGGACGCCATCAGGTTGACGTTGTCGGTTAGATCCTTCCAGACGCCCTCTACGTTCATCACGCGCGCCTGCCCGCCGAGGCTGCCGTACGTGCCAACCTCCTTCGCCACACGGGTGACTTCCGAGGAAAAATTGTTCAGTGAATTGACCATGTCGTTGACCGTGTCTTTGAGCTGGAGGATTTCGCCTTGTGCATCGACGTCGATTGTCTGCGAAAGGTCGCCTCGGGCAACAGCGGTTGTGACGACTGCGATCGACCGAACTTGCGTGGTGAGGTTCGAGGCCATGAAGTTGACGTTGTCGGTGAGATCTTTCCAGACGCCTTCAACGTTCTCGACGACGGCCTGACCGCCGAGCTCGCCAAAGGTGCCAACCTCTTTAGCCACGCGCGTTACTTCAGAGGAGAAGTCATTGAGGGATTTGACCATGTCGTTGACGGTGTCCTTCAACTGCAGAATTTCGCCCTGGGCGTTGACGTCGATCGTCTTCGAGAGGTCGCCGCGAGCGACGGCAGTCGTGCTGCATGAAAGCCATGTCGCGGGTCAGTGCGTCGGTTGCTAAAGGAGAGGCAGGGAAGGACTCACACGACAGCGATCGACCGGACTTGTGTCGTCAAATTCGACGCCATCAGATTGACGTTGTCGGTCAGATCTTTCCAGACGCCCTCCACGTTCATGACCATGGCCTGTGTGGCGTAGAAGGCAACAATAATGAGCGGGAACAGAGACGTCAAGCTCAGATTGGTGTCGAATCCGCACCTGGCCGCCGAGCTTGCCCTCCGTACCGACCTCAAGCGAGACGCGAGTGACCTCGTTGGCCAGCGTCGTAAGCTGTTGAACCATCTCGTTGACTGAGCCGAAAGTGAGAAGGAGTAGCTGGTCAAGGCCATGCTGACTTGGCGAGTGTCAGGCTGCCGACGCACCGGTGACCTTTAGATCCAGCATCTCGCCCTGGACGTCGACCGTGACGCTGTTTGATAAATTGCCGCGGGCGACCGATTTCGTCTACGACGGCGGCAAAGCAACATATCGGTGTCAGCGAAAGCTGACTCCCTTCTCGGCCGATCGGTGATTGTGTTAACGCACAACGTGAGCAATCTCTCGAACCTGGTTCGTCAGGTTGGCGGCCATTTTCTGCAAGGCGAGAGATGTCGCAGGTCAGGCGCGAGGTTGAGGAATCCTTTCTGCGAGTCGACTGGCAACGCACATTGACGTTGGTTGTCAGATCCGCCCACGTTCCCTCGACGCCCTCGACGATGGCCTGGCCACCGAGCTGACCGTAGGTGCCGACCTCGAGTGCGACGCGTGTGACCTCTCTGGCGAAGGTTGTCAGCTGCGCGACCATCTGCAAGAGGAGACAACGAGAGATGGTCAACGCTGCCTTGTCCTGACGCCGTCGGAGTCGGACAATCCATCTCACCGAGTTGACGGTCTCTTTCAGGGTAGCCATCTCGCCCTCAACTTTGATGTCGATGGTCAAATTGAGATTGCCCTGCTCAGTGCAACGGCGATCAGCGAGGAACTGGCACGCATTGCATGAAGGGGAAGGGAGGATGCGACGCACTCTTGCGACAGCCGTCGTCACAGCTGCGATTGATCGGACTTGGTCCGTCAAGTTCATACACATCTGATTGACCTACAAAGTAGGCTCAAAGGGCGGTTCAGCACCCATTCGGCGCCGGCGGGATAAGAGAGGAGTTACTCACGTTCTGAGTCATTTCCTTCCAAACTCCTTCGACGCCTTCGACGACAGCTTGACCTCCCAGCTTGCCTTGCGATCCGACCTCGAGCGACACTCTTGAGACCTCGTCGGCCAGCGTTCGCAACTGCAGTACCATGTCGTTGACGGTGACCTTCAGCTCGAGAATCTCGCCCTTCGCTTCGACGTCGATAGTCTGCGAGAGGTCACCAACGGCAACAGCCTTTAAAGAGGAGGAAGGTGAGGCAGAACTATCAATGCCGTGCGCGCTGAGAGGCGATCACAAGCGACGCACCTTGGTTACTTTAGCGATGGCCCGGACCTGGCTTGTCAAGTTGGCGGCCAATTTCTGAAGGCGAGGCAGGTTTCTCAGTATGATTGCAGCCAGGGAGTGTAATTCTGATTGCCACCGCTCACGTTGACGACAGCGGTGAGATCGCGCCAGGTGCCCTGGACGCCTTCGACGACAGCCTGTGGGCGAGGTCGAAGTCGAAAGGTCAGCGTAACGAGTTGACGAGGCAAAACTGGCGAGCATTGAGATATGTACTTGACCGCCCAGCTTTCCCTCCGTGCCGACCTCCAGACTGACTCGTTCGACTTCTCCAGCGAAGAGCGAGAGGTGATCGACCCTGTCAGAAGTCGAGCGACGCGCAGCAGCGTCAGCGCGGCGAAATTCATGTCTGATCCTGCTCAGGAGACGCACATGGTGTTGATAATGTCCTTCAGCTCAATCATAACAAAGCCCTCGACGGGGACGATAATCTTTTGCGTCAGATCTCCAGCGGCGACCTGGAGAAGGCACAGGTAGCCGTGCCTGTCAGCTCAGAGCCCTCTAGTCGCAGCTCGGCACGTATGCTAGCAGACTTACGGCCTGAAGAGGCGAACACGTTGCAAACCGAATTGTCAGCACACATCTCTACTTTACAGAGCACGGTGCAAGACCAGACGAGGATTCCGGACGGACCTTGCACACGCGCGCGATGTCTTGCACCTGCGCTCGGAGGAGCCGCAACTCCTCGGTTGGGCCGAGGCCGCTTTCGTAGAGATTGATGTTGCCAGACGTCAGGATGGAGCCTCCAGCGGCGGACGGGCTAAAAGGCGGCGCCTGAAGGGGATACGTCGGCGACGACTTGAGTCTGTTCGACACCGACTGCTGGCGGGTGGTCGAGTCGTCTCCGCCCATGAGAAGCGGCGGCGTCGCGTCCGGCGTCAGGAGCACGCCGTCGCCTGTCTTAAGCATTGCACCATTCGGAATCGACTGCAAGGCAGCAACGAGCTTAACCTGAGCGACACGCTCGCGCTGCTCGGAATCATGAAGTCTAAGCGCCAAGAGCTGCAGCTCGCCGAGAATGGACTCCGTCTTGGAAGACGCGCCCGGCCCCTGGAAGGCAGGGACGACCGGGACTGGCGTTGCCGACAGCGGGGCCGAAAGATTGGCCGAGGGCGGGACGGTAGCTGATAAGCTCGAGAGGACAAGCAGGATGTGGTCTTGAAAGGCCGTCCCGCCGTCCGTCTGTGTCGACTGACCGGTCGACGGTTGAGGAGATGCTGCCGTGCTGTCGCCGGCTAAGCTTCGGATGCCTCCGAGCGCTGCCATCTTCGCTCAAAGGTTGGAAGCTTGGATCGCAAGGAGCGGAAGGCTCAAGACAACGGTCTGGCGACGGTCTTGTGTCAGCTGTTGCCTATTTATGCGGGTGAGCAGACGCTGAGATGCTTACCTAGGGCGAGCTGACTATCGAAAGGCGGCCAAGGGAGCCGAGAGATCAGCCGAGGGCGCGACGGCCGGGAGGGCATGAGCTTGCGCTAGCGGTGACGCACCAATCCGAACCGACAAATCAAAGACGGAAGGAGCAGCTGGCGACCAGAAAACTGCTGCCACTCGGAGGGTAGATGGTCTTCGTAAAAAGGCGTGGGAGCGAGACTCGGATCGGCGGAGGAGGGAATGGCGAGACGCGCGCGGGTTACGACGGAGGAGTAGGAGCCGGATTTCAAGTTGGGCCTGTCACCGAGCGACTGAAGGCGCGCGTTGTGAGCCAGCACAATGATAAGGGTCACCGGGAGGAAGCGGTTCGCAGAATGAGGCGAGCGAGATGTAGCCCAGAATGAGCGAGATGCGAAGAGGACGAAGTGACTGATCGGAGGGAGGTGAGGCGGTCGCTCGCCGAGATCCAGCTAGAGCTCGCCAGCAGCGCGCCGGCCTTGTCCTTTGTCGCGGCCGGCGGTCGACCGTCGATCGCAAAACACTCTCCTGCGCTCCGAGCAAGCCAAAGACCCGGACTTACGCGGGACGACTCAGTTCAAGGCATATCACTAAATAGAGCCCATACAACAAAGGGCAAGAGGGCATGGCTGTGGCCTGACTGAGCTAAGGCTGTCGCGAAAAGAGCAGCCTGATGTGTCGAGGGGCCATCGGCTAGGCCGCAGCGGCTGCGCCCCCGCACGCCCCGCAGGAAGCTCTCGCGGTTTGTTTGCAGCGAGGGCGGGCGCCGCCGCGTCCGAGCCCCAAGTGGCCGACAGAGTGGCTCATAGCCAACTGTCGACGCCACGGTCGGTGAGGATGTAAGGGCCAAGTCGTCCACTCTACTGGAATGCTGTGCCAGCCTGCGAGACAGCGACAAGCGTGCAAAACCGTCAATCTGGGCAGGACTCGAGCGCCACCTCATGAGATCTAGCGGCGCGACTAACCTTGATTGCCTCAGCGTTGCCGGCGGCAGCGTAGCCCGTACCATCCCGCTGAAGCTCGACGACGTCCTTTTCCTTGACCGTCGCGTCGCATGCGACGCACTGCTTGCCCGGCATGACAATCTTGTCGACGCATGTCTTGCAAACAACGTGGCCGCAAACCTGATGAAGTGCAGCGGCCAAGATTCAGCGGACTCTCCAGCTGCGACGAGGTAAGATTGGTGACGGACCTTGATTAGGACCGAGACGGCAGAGTTGGTGAGCTCCTTGGAGCAGCTCGGGCACATCGACGCTGTCGGGTTAGAGCTGCCAGCCGTCGTCGAGTCGGCGCTTAGCGGCAGGGGTGTGAATTTGACGTCGATTAGGTTCTTGAGTCTATCACGGATGCATGTGACGGTCAGTATCAAGATGCGGAGGGCATCGGGGGATCGACAGAGACTGACTTAAGGGGGTGCGGGTGCTCGGACGCTTGGCACATCGTCTCGAGCTTGACCTCCTTCACCTTGGCTGGCCCGGCTTGTGGCGTTAGTGAGGGCAGCCAGAAGGACGGCAACTTGCGGTTCTTTCGCTTGAGCTCCTGCTCCTTCTCAATCTCGGCAAGGGCAGCGTCCTCAGCGGCGATTGCCATCTGGTCGAGCTCGCTCATATCGAATTCGAACTTGCGCTTCTGGCCGCGTTCTGACAAATGTGCATGCAGCAATGTCAGTCCAAGCAGGCTTAGAAGAGATGGAGACTGGTTCCGCACCTCCGGCGTCCTCATTGTCCTGACTCTCGGCCGAGCCCTCGGCAGTCGCCGTTGACGATGGGTTTGCCTTGAGCTTGCGAGCGCCAAGCCCGTTTTGCGACTTCTCAAAGTCGGCAAGCACCCGCTCTCGGGCCTCCTGTCGCGCCTTTTCCTGCTCGGCTTTCTCCTCCTCCACTCGACGGGCGACGGAGAGCTCGTGGGCCTTGATGAGCTTCTTCTGCGTCAGGATCGCCTCGAGAATGCACTCCTGAACATACGTTAAGGCAGACTCCGATGACCATCAGCAAGAGGACCGTGATAGGGCTCGATCGTCGCTGACGGACCCTGCAATAGATGTGTCCGTCGGGGCAGGCGCACGGTGACCGAACCGTAGAGTCTGAAGAGCAAGCGGTGGACGGCGGCGTGGCTGTGAGCTATGCAGCTCCCATGCGGAAGCCAAGCACCGGACCCACTACAGAGCATGCAGGCGTCAAACTTGCGGTACGACTCAGCGCCGAGCCGCTGCTTCTTGGAGCCATAACTTAATGCATTCTTCTCATGATGCGAGAAGAATGGAGAAGAATCTAGAGTCGAGTGGCCAGGGAGGGTTCAAAGACAGATGAGTGTAGCGCGTGAGGTCGGGGATGAGTCGTGAGGTTTGTGAGGTTGGCCGTGCGCGAGGTTAGCGGCAATGAGACAGACGCAGACGCCTTCGCAAATGAACGTACGCGAGTTGCGCGAGTGTTTGCGTCCCATCTCGTACGCGCAGGTGTGAAGATGACAAGGGAAAGAGGCAGGCGGGAAGGGCGGAATGGCTGTCGCAGGCTCGACGAGCGGCCTTCACCGCTCCTCCTTGAGGGCAAGACGATCAGCCTCCCTCCAAACGCTAACCGAACGATGTCCGAGCCGATACCGGAAGAGGAACTCGAGATCTTTCGGAGGTCCATCAAATTCGCGTCTTCCTGTCTTATTAGCCCCCTGACTCATCCATCCTTGACTTTCTGCTCCAGACAATGGCAGATTGAGGTGTCGGGCGCCCGTACGGGTACCCAAGCTCGATCGGCTGCCGGCGCGATGGCCCTCGGGCGCCTGTCCAACGATGATACTGCGGCGTCCGAGGTAGCTGCTGCTCCTCAGTCGCCCCCGCCTGCCGTCCGCCGGCGCCTATCCAATGTCGCGCGGTCACCCGAGCGGGCCTGGCGGGAGGGCCCGATGTCGCCTCACTTACACAAGTCGGACCTGGCCGGCGGCGGTTCATCTCCGGGTGCCTCGCCCGAGAGCACGACGTCGTCTCTGCCCGCGATTCGCTCGCCCAAAAGCTCGACGTCTGAACTGTCCACAGTTCGGTCGCCCCTCCATGTGCCGTACAGACCGCTCGCGCTCGCACCGACCCCTCCTACAGGGGAGAAGGGTCTCGACGCGGCGCTGACGTACTACGCTGCCGGCATTGAGGCCGAGCACGCCCACCAGCTCTCGCTTGCGGTCAATATGTACAGCAAGGCTTTTAGACTGGACGATCAGGTTGACAAAGCCTATCAGCGACTGCACGGTGGCGGCCCAGCCGGGATTCATCGTCACGATGGGCTCGCAGCGGCCGGGCCGGCCGACGACGCAACCGTCGACGATCTCGACTTCCGCTTTCAGCGCCAGTACCATGTCGGACCTGACTATAACTTTGCAGAGCCTTCTGCGTCCGCCTCCGATGAGCCACACCGGTCGTCGCTCATTCATGGCGGCGCCCAGCTTCACACAGCCATCCTCGCTGAAGGTGGCGCCCACTTCGAGCCTCAGGAGGAGAACGAGCCGACCCCGCTCGCGAGCATCCCGGACGAGGTGCTTGTTGTCATCCTCGGCAAGCTCGGCGAGCTGGGCGACATGGCCGGTATCGGACGGTTCGCGCAGACGTGTAAAAAGGCCTTCCTGCTGTCGGTCGAGCAGGGTGTCTGGAAGTGCGCACCACCTGAACACTCGCAGGGTGCCCCTGATCAGCCTGGACACTGATTGCCGCACTACATTTCGATGTCCCAGGCATCTCTGCGAGCTCGCCTATCAGCCGCCGTTCGTCGTTTCTCCAGACTACCGAACGGCCGTCGCCGTCAAGGCCTTCGGGAACGATCACCGCGATATGCTCTTGCGCCAGCCGCGAGTCCGCATGGACGGCCTCTACATCTCGGTCGTGCACTGTGCGTGACGTCAACCCTTGGGTCTCTGACTAGGCATCTGACTCGGCTCTCTGATGTAAAACAGACGTCCGGGTTGGGTCTTCGGAGACTCTTTGGAACGATCCGGTCCATATGAGTGAGCCCCATCACGTCTCTGGCCCAGTCCTTAGCTGACTCATGACTTCTGCTCTTGCAGTCACTTACCACCGCCTCATCCGCTTCCTTGCCGACGGAACGATGCTGTCCCTTCTCTCGACCGAACAGTGCGATCCGCTTCCCTTCAGATTTGCATTTGCCAGCTGATCACCCCCTCCTGATCTTCCTGCTGCAGCCCCTCGGTCCTTGTCCCGATTCTGACACCGACCCTTCGCATGAAGGGTTTACATCACGGACGGTGGACGATGGCTGAGCGGTCGTCGAACGACAACCCCGAGCAACACGCTCTCATTGATGTTTCCGATCTCGGTGACCCTGAGCCGCTCGAGGACCCGGCATTTGATCCCAAGGTGCACCCTCGTGAGGCAAGGCGCCGGGCGGCAGCCAAATCCAAGGGTCGAAAGTATGACTTTGAGATGGTACTCGGGCTTGGCAGCACGAGCCGAGGCAGGTGCGCGATTCCTTTCCTTCCTTGAACCTGCCCTGGCTCGACTCTGATCTCGCGTCCGCCCGTCTGTCGCAGGTGGAACAAGCTTAACCTGATTGACTACTTCTCAATCAACAAGGCGACGGGCGAGGAGCTTCCGATCAAGCTTCTCAATCAGGGTCCCTTCTACTTCTCGAAGTCGGTCCTCCTAAGCGCACGAGGTCATCGACGCAGGTTGCTGACCAATATTTGCCTCGACCCTCAGAGTGCGCTCCTATCAGCCCTGGGGACATTATGAGAGCTCGCAGCAGAGCGATGAAAGGAGCGGATAGATATGCGCGTTTGACTGCCACAACGGATCTCTTGCCTGCATAAGCTGAGATGAACCGACAGCTGGTGCCAATGGCGTCTAACCCTTTACGGCGAGAGCGAATACAGCGTTAAGCAGCGAACGGAGGGTGGCAAGCGCTAAGCCTGGATGAGCTTGGTAAGCTTGCCAGACGAGTGGGCCGCAGCGAGATCATCCGAGCCGCCAATGTGCTGCGAGAGGCAAGAGCAACGCTTCAGCGATCGCAGGCTGGCAGGGTCTCAATCAGTGGCCGGCCGCACCTGGCCCCTGATGAAGATGTTGGGAACCGTCCGCTGGCCAGTCTTCTCGTGAAGGTAGTTCTGAATGTCTGCTCCCTCGGCAGTCTGATCGAGCCTAGCGGAGAGGTCGTGGGTGTAGCTGCGTCAGCAAGGCAAACGGTGCCTCAGATGACCTCCTTTACCCCACTCACTCAACGACCTTGATCTCCTGGCCGGCAGGCAAGTCAAGGCTCTGGAGAAGCGCCTTTGCCTTTTTGCAGTAAGGGCAGTAGGACTTGCTGGCTACGTAGATGAAGCTGTTCTGGATGTCCGAGTCGACAGTTTGCTTGATGGCGGACATGGCAGCGGAGCTGAGCGGCTGGCGGGTGGATAGAACGGAACCCGTGTTGGGCAGAGGTGCGCGTGAAGGCGGCTTGTTAAGCGGCGGGGGGGGGTGAGTGAGAAGAGCGGAAGGGGGGTTGGAGAGATGGCTTGGTTGTGAGAATGGTTGTGATTAGAGGGGATTCAGCGTGGAAGACGAGATGGGCTGCTGCTTCAGCCAGAGCAGGTGGAGGCGCTGCTCGCTCAATCACCGATGCGCAGGGCTGCTGACGCAATCCGAACGGCGGCCGCAATTGGCACAAGCATCACATGGTCGACTGGCCGGAGGCCAACCTGCCTCACTACACCGCCTGCCGCTGCTGTTTCTTATTAGAATCGGACAGCTCAGGTTGTCTTCAATGTCACTAGCAAATTCATGTGGGCATGCTGGGCTGGCCGACGACCCTGCAGAAATCCGACCGAGCGCCTGTCGACGATCGCACTCGATTACCGCCGCCATAAATTGTCGTCTGGGTCTCGTTGAACTTTGGAGCAGCACACGTAGGAGCGATTAACGACTCGAGCGGCTGGACAGACATGACAGGCGACAGATCGCACCTCGGAAACCAGTGGCAACGAGTGAGATGTCACCGGTGCGCTTGTCAAGCTTCCAAGAGAAGCGGCCATTCCATGGCTCAAACGCTTCGGTCATGATCCAGAAGGGAGACGTATATTCGCCTCGCCACGAGATTTTGCCCGACGACCGCTCGTAAGCCTGGACCCAGGACAAGTTATATCGATCGATCTCGCCAGGCAGGTAAATGCGCTCCTCGAGGATGCGAGCGAGTGTACGCAGAACGCGCTCGACGGTAATCGGCCGGTCGGGCTCCTTCTGCGTGACGTTCGGAATGACTCGGGATTCTGGGATGTCGATGGCGAGCGAGGCGAGTGTGAGCACAGGCGGATAGGTGGCATTCTCTTGCATGGCAGCCAGGTTGGCGAGGCCCATGACTCGTAGCGGAGCGTGATCAGCGCCAGAGGGCTCGTTACCATTGCGATGACCATCAACTTGCGCTGATCTCAATCGGATGAGCCAGTCCGAAAAGGTAGGCCCTGCCAGATTGAGATGTTGGAAGATCGGATGAAAGACGAGGCGCCCCTTCGCTTGGAGGAGTCGACGAAACGCATCTTTGCCGGCAACAGGCGGCGTACGGAAGAGTTCTAGATCGAACTGGCCGCTGAGGACCCATTTTGCGAAATTGCGATTGATTGCTCTGGCCTTGTGAAGTTGTGCGTACGAAAAGCCATCAAAGATGGCCAGCCAGAGCTCGACCGGTAGCGGTGGGTCAGAGAGCTTGGTGAAGTCGACCAATGACGCTGCGGACGGTGAAGCAAGCATCGGTTGAGCTCGAAGCCTGCCCCAGAACGACAAATGCTTTTCAGCAATGCTCTTCAATCGTGACTTCGTGGACGTGTCACTACCAAGCGACTCACGACGATGGAGGTGAGAACAGCTCTACTGGCTGGCCGTCGAGGGGTTTGTGAAAGCGCGCAGCGGTACGATCAGCTCGCCTTCTCGTCGACTTAAGCGACTGACGATCACCCCTCCCCCCCCTCCGGATCACCTCGACCTCTTCGGAATGCCTCCTCGGCAGCAAAGGTCCCTCCAGCAGCATTCAAGCAGCTCGGTTGCAGCCGACCTCTTTCCTATCTATCGTCCGCCTGCCGCCGGTCCTAGCTCTGCTACAACGGCTGCCTTTCAGAGCCGACATCGCTCGCCTTCGCCTGATCACCCTGGTAGGCTCGAGCGTTTCATCATCAAGGCGCACGAGGCCGACCTCGTCACAGGTCAGCCGGAGATCGCGCATCAGCTTGAGCAGAAACGTGGTGCGGGGGAGTCGAAGCAGGGCAGGCTCGTTCAGTGCGCATCATCCTTGTCGACAGGAGCCGACGACAGCGATGAGAACGCAGGGGTCTGGGTCGACCGGTCAGTCTCTGCCTGATAAGCTACTTCACATGGCGCTTCTTGATACTTGTGCGGCAGTACTTTCTGCCGCAGTCGGATCGATGACGGATCATTAGAACCTGCTTCCTTATCTACCGACGTAGAGGCTGTCGAACGCTTCCTTCGGCGTCGCCTCGTATCTTTCGCTTCACTGACCTCACGGCTGCGCCACTCTTCCAAGCAGCTTCTCACATCTACATCTCCTGAGCGTCGTACCCGTTACAAGCCTTGCTGCATCGAGACCGGCCTCGCCCTTTAGCGACTGGTCATCGTTGCCGTCGGACGCTGAGGACACCTTCTTCTTCTCCGATGATGAGGGTGATGAATACGAGCGGCACAAGAAGCGTCGTCGATTGGAAGAGCTCCGGACGAGACGTATGGAGCAGCTTCAGCCTGTCGACGAGCCCGAGCCTGCCGAGGAGCAAGGCGATTTGTGGGGTGGCGACGACGAGGAGGTACGATGCCGCTCCCTTGTCTCTCTCCATTAAAGACCTTCAGCTGACTTTCCCTCACCGCGCAGCCAACAGACGCCGTGCATACTCTCATGAAGCACACGTCCGCCTCCCTGAAGGGTTCACCAAATCCTGCCCTTTTGACGATGAGGATCCTGGCCAACCACGGTGCCGATCGGAGGTTCGACTTCCTCAAGGGTCGGTACGCCAAGGCCTGGCAAGAGGTCCAGAACCCGCCGCCTAAAGTGGACGCGATTGGTTCTCTTCTAGGAGGGTACGAGAGCAGCGAGAGCAGTGGTGACGACGACGACGACGATGAAGCCGGCCAAGAAGCGGACTCGAGCGCAGCACGGCCGGACGAGACGCAGGACATAGCATCAGTCGCGATCGAGGACACTTCGACAGCGACTGAGGAACAGGAGGCAGAGAAGAGGAGACTTCGACGAGAGAAGGCCCGGCTCTGGTCCGAGAAACGGAAGACAGGCGTCGACGGCACGCCTCCTTGATGTGCCGTCTTGCCATCAATGACCGCCTAGGCTCGTTGTGCGTGTGCTTACCCGTTGAGCCTGTCATAATCTGATGAGACGTCTGATTCGCATCAAAGTCTTGCCCGAGCACGGCTACGACGCTTCGACTCCCTGATGAACCTCGATGGCGCTGGGTCGTACGTACCCCTCGCAGGCGACTAAGGCTAGAAGGTCAGACTTCCCTAGCACCAAGCCGCCAGCGGTGGAATTTGCCTCCACTTTGCGCTCTCCTGGTATCAGCGAGCGCGTCATGTGCCTGCCTTGGTATGGATGGCCGCATCTCGTATTGCTAGTGTGCTTGCTCGTACTTCCCGTCTTAGAGCTCGGCACGCGGGGTTGACGCGTTTCGCCCTCCGACCGGCACCTTCGCCCGCCCATCGCAACGTTCTTGCCATCCCTTGCGCAGACGGAACTTGCCATCCCTTGCGCAGACGATGCCGACTCCAATGCGTCTGCGCTCGCGGGCACTGCCCGACATCAAGCTCGAAAACTCGTCAGAAGGGGAGCAAGAGCACGAGCAGCTTGCCATCCCGCCGGCCCGTGTCAACCGTGCGGCGGAGGGGCGGGCTGTTGCACTTGCCGGAACGACCTCGCAAGACAAGGAGACCCTCGGGCTGATTAGCCGGCGGCCGAGCAAGCGACGCTTGGCTGGCAAGACCGAGCCGGTTCGGAGTCGACCGCAAGCCAAGATGGGCATCCCTGGCGGCTGGACGCCAGTGAACAGTCGGCCCCCCAAGAACGTCTCGCGTATGTAGGACCCTCCTTCAGGACCCCTTACTGCCGCTGCTCACACTGACAGAAGCTTGCACGATCTCATCAGTCGCTATTGCAGCTGTCGTATCGGTGCTCTTCCTGCTGCTGGTCGTCTTCAGGCCTCTCAAGACAGGGCGCCCACCGCCGTCGACGCCCGCTGCTCCCGCTGCTGCGCCGCCGGCTCCCTTCCCGCTCGCCGACGAGCCTATCCATCCGTCGCACGCCGAGCTCGCCGCTCAAGGCTTGCACGACTACACTTACGAGAAGATCATCTCGCATCGCATCTCGCTTGGGCTGCCTCATCTCGCGGAAGGAGGCGTCACTGACGACGGGCGGCCAGCGAGCCGACCTCGCTTTGGCGGCGGGGGTTCGCCTGCCGATCCGTCAGCCGCCGCTGGAGCCGGCTCTGTCGAAGGTGATCCGACAGCGACGGAGCGCAAGCTGCGTGAAATCGCTGTGCGCTATGGCATCCCTTTCGAAGACCTTGTGCGCGACATGGCCGAGCTCGGCCGGGCCGCCGTCGCCGGGTAAGGGGAGTGGCCTTGCCTGAATGGCTTCGCTCTTCCTCACCTAGCCCAAGCGTCGTGCCAAGTTGACACGACATGTTCGGGAATTATAGAGGGACGCCATCTAGTCTTTCGTCAGCCGGCCGCATAGGACCGGCCAGCCGGCAGGGCACTGACGCCCTGACCCGTAGGCAATCAATTAGTGGAGCACCAGCTCTCTAACGGGACCTACAGCACACGTTTGAGTCGAGAAGACTGTACAGCTTCCCGACCGGCCCGTCTCAGAGCTGGCCGCGTTGATGAAATTCCCGCGACATCGCTCCAGCCTAGCCCGCGCGATCTGAGGCTGCACGCTCTGGCGGAAGATATAATGACGGCCAGCCATCTCCCGGGAAGTCTTCCGTGGCAGCTAGGAGCAGTATCATTTAGTCTTGGCGGAACTTTTTGTCATTTGTGCCGCCGATGGAGTGGAGGACGCTTTGCCGTCGCCGACCGCGAGCCCCTTGCCGGCCGCGCGGACGTAGATAAGCCGTATGCGCTCCCTCTCGAGCGACCGGAGGTAGTGCGGCCGCATCGGCGCCAGACCGAACGCGATCGTCCACCAGAACCACTTGTGGATGTCCCCCTCGGCGACCGTCTTCTCGCGCTTGAGCTTGGATTTGAACCAGACGGCCTCAACGAGGTGAGCTACCACAAGGAAGACGTACGAGTACCGGACGGTTGTGCGGCCTCCCGGAAGGTAGCCGCCATCGCGGAAGACGGCGAGCCGGCGAAGGAATGGCAGCGGAGAGGACTCAGAGGATATGGCCGTCGCAAGCTGAAAAGCGAGCAGGACGAGGACGATGAAGAGCTCGGGGAAGAGCGGTGGCGTAGTGAATGCCTGCAGGCGGGGAGACGCTGGGACGTCGGAGAGGAGCGACTCGCGCGCTTCGGACCGGAGCATCGCAATCGCAAGCGAGATGTCGGAGGCCGTTGTTGGCCGCTCAGAGACGGTGAAGGGAATGCGGATGAGATCTGGCTTGCTCGCACCTAGAGGGCTGAACGATAGCTTTAGTCCCTGTGGCCGAGGGAGATTGGGGTCAGCCGAGAGGCCCCTTGAGCGAATCGAGCTGGATAGGACATGCGCCACTGTCGATCTCGACAACCCGCAGGGGCGCATCGACCGCGTTCAAGGGCACCGTGGCCCGGTCGTCTTGCGTCGACCGCTTAAGATGGTCGTGCAAGACGAGGGCGTGCAGCAGCGCCGGCTGTTTGTTAAGCTCGAGCCGAAGCCGGTCCGCCCGATGGTTTTCGGCGGCGGTGAAAGCAAGACTGCGGCGTCGATATGGGCAGCTTCAGCTCCAAGCCAAAGACGTTTGAGAGAGCTCGACAAGACAGACGAGCTGTTGGCCATCTCGGAGGGTTACTTCGGAGGGAGTGAGACGCTCGGCCGGCGGCTGTCGGCTTGCCTTTGCGGGGAGTAGTCGCTCAGCAGCCGCAAGCACTCAACAAGGCAGCGGCGGCCGCGCGGGCCGCGGCCGGGCCCGAGAGTCGAGGCCCGCTGCTCCTTGCGGCTGTTTCCTCCGACCCTCACCCGAACATACGACGCCGAGAGCACACACGCAACAATCTCAAGAACAGGCATCCCAACCGCTGTCAGCCATCTGTCCTCGGCTGTCTTGCGACCTCTGCTTGAGCGAACCTCAACGATCCGACCTGATTACGACCTTGCGGCACGCGGAAGCACGCGCCCGGGCCCACTTTTCTGAATCCCCCACTCACCTCGCACCTTCCACCGTCGATGGAGACAAAGGCCGGCGTCGTGCGTCTCTTCTCATTTCTGGTTGTGCTGGTTTTTCTGCCGGAGGACAATCTTGGTGCTGCCATCGTAGGAAGAAGAGGCCTCCTACCGGCCATCGGCCGTGGGCGGTGCTCGGCCCGAGAGCGAGGTGGTCGTCCGCCTCCACCGAGGAGGTTGACCGAGCGCAAGGTCCTGCCGGACGATCATCTTCGCTTCGCGAGCTGGGTGGGATGGAAAGGGACCTGGCCAGCGCAAGACTCTGGCGGACTCTTCTCGCGCCAATTCGCGACGTCCGACACCGACTTGACTTGATGAGTTCTGGAGCTGATTCCCGGGTCCTTTTGTCTGTCTCGACGCGCGCGTGCCCCTCTCGGCAGCAGCATCGTGCCAGCCCGCAGTCGGCGCGGCCGCCGACGGCTCCGTTCCCATCCTCTGCAGCAAACGCGCCGCCGTCGGCCTCCTCGGGCGCGACCTCTGGTACGTCTCATTGTCTTCTTCTTCTCGGCCGACGAGACCGTGATGGGGAGGCCATTCCGCCCGCATCTGTCGGAAGACGGCGAGCTGCGGGGTCTCCTCGATCGCCAATTGACGACAACGGGCACTTTACGGGACCTGCGCGCTGACCTCGCGCCGTCTCTTCACCCAGGTCTCCTGGGTCTCTCGATCCAGCCGCGGACGGCAGCGCATGTTGTCGCTCCTCGACCGATCCCGATTCATGCGACCGCCGCGCCATCGGCCGCTTCGTCCGGCGGCACCGGTGCAGGCGCCGCCTCCCTCCCCGCGTCTTATACGCTCCGCCCAAGTCGGCCGTCCGACTCAATCGCCGGCTCGCCTAGCCCGAGCCGGCCCCTATCGGGTCTCGAGAAGAAGAAGGCGGGAGGTGCGGGGGCCTCCATCGTCGCCAGCAGTAGTCCAAGTGCTGCGAGTCTCGGCATGAGTCGTCGCGCAAGCGAGGTTGGCCGCCTCGTCCGCAAGGGGTCCAACCCACCAGCCCCAACGCTTTTTGACTTCCGCGCGACGGATGCGCCTTCACCTGGGCCAGCTGCGCCTGGATCGCTTCCAGCGACGAGCCATCTGCCTATCATCCTGCAGCCGGGCGACGGCGAAGATGGTGAAATCCTAGGCGAGGAGGCAGAGCAGCTTCGGGCTGGCGCCGGCGGAAATGGAGGGGCAGCTGGCGATGACAAGGCCGACGGCGCAAAGGGCCGCAGGCGGCGAAGTGCCAACGTCTTCCGCTGCGAGAGCTGCCAAAAGGTGCAACTTCTTCCGTCTATGTCAGGGCGCAGATGTTTGCTCTTGTGCTTTGTGCTCATCTTTGGCTTTCGACCAGATATACCGCCACCCGAGCTGTCTTGTCAAGCATCGCTGGCAGCACTCACCTGCATGGCAGGAGTCGTCCAAATTCCTCGTCTCCAAGCACCAGCAGGTCCAGATGCTCGAGGCGGCGACGATTCTCGTCCACCTCCAGCCCGGGTCGCTTCCCGAGGACAAGAGTCTCTGGCCGGCGGCCATTTCGCCGGCGAGCCACCCAATGCCGAGCATCTCGTTCAATGACTCGCGCTTCATCTCACGCCAGGGAACGGCCCTCTCGCTTTCTCAGTCGCAGCGGGCCCAGCAGCAGCAGCAGCTTCATCAGCAGATGGACCAACAACGGGTTGCCACTGGCACGCCTGGCGCAACCGCAGGTGGCACTGCCCTCTCAACCTTCGGGTCGCAACAGGGTGCCCGGCACCCGAGCCCTGAAGGAGCCAGCAATGCCAGCGGCGAGGAAACCTCGGCCGAGGGCGGCAGTAGCCCACCGAGTTCGCTTGAGGAGGAGGGGCCTGACGACGACGGCGACCTTGAGATGGACTTCGGCGAGGACGACGTGCCGGCATCGACTGCAGTGTCCGGGACGGCATCCTCGGCCCCTCGTCGGCCGCCGATCACCCGCAAAACGCGGAGCGGCAAGGGCGCTTTTCATCACCCGCCGCCAGTTGTGCCGCCGCCACAATTAGCAGCGACTCGCCGGACCTCGTTTGGCGCCGTGACAGCCGTCATGGGTAACCTTGCGCTCGGGTCTTCGATTCCCAAGGCGTCTTCACCGCTCACGCAGCCGGCTTCGTTTGGCACTCAGCAATCGCAGCCCTTGTTCGCGTCCGGCAATTTTGGGCCAGGGAGCTATCACAGCGGCGGGCTTGTTACGCCGAGCTCATATGCCAACAGCGCGGTTGGCACTCCGGGCAGCTTTTCGCCGCATTATTCCGCCCTCGGCAGCTTCGGCCACAACCACCCAGGCGCGCTCGCTGCGGCCTCGGGCCCGCCGGCGTTTGCGTCCGCCTCGCTTAGTCGGTCCTTCTCAGGCCCGACCTCGTTCGGCGCCCAGCCGTCTTACTCGCCCTACTCAACCTCGCCAGCTCTACCACACCCGTCGAGCTCGCTCCGAGGCGGCGGCGGGTCGTACAGTGCTTTCGACCCGGACGATAACGACGATGACGACGGGCCTGGTTTCCGCGGTCGAGGCGGCGGCGGCTCGTCACCCTACCCTCTGGTTGGAGGCCGATTCCACGGTGTCGGCCACGTCCTCGTCGAGGAGGAGGATGAGGGTGAGGTCGCTAATGCCGCCCGCCGGCCAGTCAAGGAGGGTAGCGGCGAACGCGAAGACGTCTTCTCGATTGAGGATATGGACCTTTGACCACCAGCACGCCGCCACTCGTCACCACTCGCCCAACGTTTTTCGCTCAACCACGCCCTTCCGCCCGCTTCTTCCTGCACTGTTCTGCTGCCGCCTCTGCACCGCTGCCTCTCCAACTCGCCTCTCGCATCCATCACCGACTGCCTGCTCGCCTCAACACACGCATCTTCTCCTTCACGCTCGTACTCCACCTCCTTCCCTTCTGCCTGCCTTGTCGACCCCCGTTGTACAGACTTGAACCCGCTCGTTGCCCGCTGCTTCGTTCGCCGTCGCATTCCTCAATTTGCCTCGCGCACAGATTCGAAATCATTTGTAGCTCTTCTCTCGCCAGCTTTGCATCGTGCTGCTGAGTCTGTGCATCCGATTAGCTAGCGGCAGGGGTTGCGTGCAGGTCGTTCTCGAGTGCGACGCGCGATGACGAAGGAGTGAGTCTGCGGCACGGAGTCAGCAGCCAGGCCCGGCAAGGAGTAAGTAAAGAGTGACGGAAGCAGCTAGAGATCGCTTTGAGCAGCAGTTCGTTCTGGCCCTGCCTTTTGCGCGCGAGCTTGTGGCGGTTGAACAATGTCAGCCGGCGTACGCGAGCTTGGCCGAGCTCGCGCCGAGGAGATGCTGCGGCCTCCGTCCCTCCGAACCTCCACAGGCGTGTGCCACGCCTATCTTCACCCGTCGACAACCCCAGCTCTCCTCAACCATCTTCACCTCTCGTCAGCCTAGGCGGTGGCCGAGAAATCATGAACGCACCCGCTCCGGCCAGCGAGCCTCCTCAAGCAGTCCTTTCATTTGTGACGCTTGTCCTCGAGCACATCCAGCAGGCGTTCAACGCGTAAGCCCCCCTCGCCCTCACAGCTTTGGGCTGACTTCGGTTGGCAGCCGCTAGGCTTGTCTCTTGCAGACTGAGCATTCCGCTGACGTTTCTCTCTCTTACTATCTCGTTGCTGCTTCGTCTGCTACATCCCTACAAACGGCTCGTCTCATACACTGGCCCTCGCAGCATCCCTGGTTCGACCATCCTCCTTCGTTACATCCGCAACTCACATCAGAACGACCCTTGGCGGACGGTCTTTGAGCTTTTGCTTTTTGCCTTCGCCGTCCGGACCGTCTTCAGTAGCCGGACCCGGACGGATCAGGCATCCAAGAATTTCGTCAAGCTGTCTGAGAAGGTGCGTCAAGCCACTGTGGCTCGCCTCGATCCATCCGTGATCGATCGGGCGGCTGACTGTCGTCGGGCTTCGTGCTCCTGTTCACCTTCTTGCAGGAGATTGACGAGCTTGTTGAGGACTGGACTCCCGAGCCGCTCGTCGCTCCCCGACCGGTCCTGTCGTCTGACGAGAACACGCTCGAGACGCTGCCCGTGATCCTCGGCCCGACTGGCGCGCGCGTCAAGCTCGCAGCGAACCCAAGCAAGCAGGTCCTCAATCTCGCGAGTACTAACTTCACCGGCCTCGCCGAAGACGAGCGCATGAAAGAGAGCGCGCTCGGTGCGCTCCGCAAGTACGGCGTCGGTTCGTGCGGTCCGCCCGGCTTCTACGGCACCTTCGGTTCGTCCAGTCGCTTTGCTGATCCCGCAGCGCCTGCGCGGCGGCGGGTGTCAATCAAGGACGCGAGCGTGCGGACGTCCGTTGCAATCTATATGGCTAATGATCGCTCTGTCTCTATTGCTGCGATCAGATGTTCACCAGCAGCTCGAGCGCAATTTGGCCTCCTTCTTGGGTCAGCCGAGCGCCATCATCTACGCTCAGTCATTCTCGTGCATCTCGTCCGTCATCCCAGCCTTCGCTAAGCGGTCCGATGTCCTTGTCATCGACCGGGGCTGCAACTTTGCCATCATGAAGGGCGCCGAGGTCTCGCGATCGAAAATCGTCTACTACGAGCACGGCGTGCGTGCAACCTTTTTCCCAACGTCGGGCATTTGAAGCTGACGAGCGTATGCGATCGACCATCTAGGACATGTCGTCGCTTGAGCAGGCACTGACAACCGTCGTCCGGGATGCCAATCGCAAGGGCGGCAAGCTTACGCGGCGCTTCATCGTCACCGAGGGCCTTTTCGAGGCCGATGGCTGGATCTCCGATCTCGAGAAGCTGGTGCGCGCGCATGTGACCCATAAGAGAAAAGCCTGTCCGCTGATGAATGCATGCCCTCTTCACATACAGGTTGAGCTCAAAAAGAAGTACAAGTTCCGCCTCATCTTAGACGAGAGCCAGTCTTTCGGTACCCTCGGCGCATCGGGTCGGGGTTTGACCGAATTGTCGGGTGTGCCAGTGCGTTTTCGGTCAGGTTCTCGCGTCTCTGAATCTTTCTGACGCTCGAGCCACCGTCCAGCCGGTGGAGGTTGACATGCTAATTGGTTCGATGGCCAACACTCTCAACGCCGGCGGAGGTTTCTGCGCTGGCTCGAAGGTTGTCACGGAGCACCAGGTGCGTCCCGCTCTGACGAGAGCGGATCGCACGGTTGCTGACAAGTCTTATCACATCTAGCGCATCAACTCAGCTGCCTACGTCTACTCGGCCGCGCTGCCAACGATGCTCGCTACCACAGCCTCAACCGCCCTGACTATCCTTGAGTCGAGCCCGCAGCTATTTACGACGCTCGAGTCGCACATGTCGCTTCTTCGTGCAACGCTCGACCCGCTCGAGGCCATCCACATCCCATCCCACCCGCTTTCACCCCTGATCCACATCCAGCTTGCCGGTCCGCCCCCGACGTCGATGGCGGAGATTGAGATTGAGGAGGCCCTTCTGCAAGAGGTCGTCGACGACGCACTTCGCGGCGGCGTCCTCGTCACACGCGCCCGCCGGCTGCGTGGCCAGGAGCGCTTTGAGATCCGGCCAAGCATCAAGGTCTGCCTCACGAGCGCCCTCTCTCGCAAAGAGGTGGAGAAGGCGGCAGGCACGCTCAGGACGGCCCTCGCAAAGGTGCTCAAGAAGCGCTACTAGAGCGCCGTGGGAACCCGGATTTAACCGTTGTTTCCCTACATCTGTATGCCCCCTCGAACCCCCTAATATAGATGCTGTAGTTGGTCGCTCCCGATCTCTTTAGTCCACATGTATGGCATCCGCTCAGCCCTGCGACTCCTCGGCCCCGTAGGCGTTGCTCTTGTGCTTCGGGTTGAAGCAGAAGTCGGGCGGCGACGGGCCGAGGAACATCTCGCTAAGCTTGACCCAGTCCTGTGGTCGAGACAAAAAGGTTAGTCAATGTTCGTCGCCCATGGTGGAGGCGAGTTGTCGTACCCTGCTGTCTGTTGACGCGAGCAGGGTCTCGAGCTCGCTGCGGCCCTTGTAGGGCGCCGGGCGGTCGTTGATGTTGACTGGCTGCGTCTCCAGCAGACCGATGGGGATGTAGCGGTGACTACGGACCCCGCCGCGTCAGCGATGGATGTGAGCGAACATTTGCTCATCGCAACACGTACGTGAAAGAGAGGTATTCGCAAAGGAAGCGGCGGGTTGTATTGACGCCCTGCGTGTCTGAGCCCCAGTGCGTCTGCAAAACAGTCAAACGATTGTCAGAACAAAGGAATGCGCGCCTCACAGAGGGCGCTTTCCGGACGCACGAGACCGAACTCGGCGTACTAGAGGAGGTTGAGCGCAGCGTGTTAGCACAGAAGATAGTGAGAATGTTCAGCGGGCTCCTGCGTACCTGCCGGATGAAGTCAAGGCGCTCGCGAGCTGAGATGTCCCACTCCCGCTTCTCCTGAATCTCGGTGAAGATCCAGGCTGTGGGCATATCATGGAGGATTGGGTTAGTAGATCAGATTGGACGAGGCAACCAGACGAAATGCTGTGAACGGACGCTTGATCAAGGCCCCGCTGCGGAAACCAGGCGGTAGTTGGGTCAATGTGCGCCGATGGAAGGCGTACTCGGGCTTCAGACGCACCGGGCAATCATGATACCGTCGACTCCCGAGACATCCATTGACGTTTTGTAGTGCGAGTAGCTGTAGCAATCGCCACCGCCAAAGATCTGAGTGTGACAGTCATACGTCAGTCGATGTCATGTTGAAGGCTCTCGTCGTCGAGCCCGAATACACACCGGGATTGGTGGAACTGGACACAGAGAGATACGCGACCATCAACACGGGCGGAAGTAAAGCAAGGCCGGGGAAGAAGGGGCGGACTAACGGTTGGCGTCCTCGACCGTCTCGCGAAGGACGTCGACACATCCCTGTAGCCGATCGTAGACAAGGGTCAGGTCGGAAACTAGGCGAGTGAAGACGAGGTCCGCACCTTGATGTACTCCCAGTTTGCGAGGCGCGAGTAGCGCTGTTGGCGCGATCGACCGTGGATCGTGAGCGCTCCGGCCGACCACTCCTTGACGAAACGAGGGACGAGCTTGTGAGCGTTGGGGCTGTTGTCGTGGATGCCGGTGCGCTACAGCCGGGGTAAAGGACAGTCAGATGAAGAAGCGCGACTACCAAAGAGGTTCGTCGCTCGTACCATCTTGACGGTCATCGGCACCTCGCCGAGCGCGCGAGACATTCCAGTTAGTATCTTGCCAAGTTTGGTTGGGTTGCCCATCAGCGCACTGCCGGCACCCGAATTGAAGACTGTGACCAAGAGACAGTGGTTAGCTTAACGCGGGCGAGGAGAGCGGTCAAGCAGCAGGACGAGCGAACCAAGATCGATGGGGCAGCCGATATTGCAGTCGACGAAGTCGACGTCAGGGCATTCCTTTGCGATGATCTCGGCGGCCGACGCCATTTGACCGGGCTACAGGTGGGCACGATGGTTGATTGTCAGTATCAATCCAATTCAAAGATGTCAAAAACACACCTTGGAACCGCAAATCTGTACGCCAAACATCTTTTCCGACTCGTGACGCTTGGTCAAGCTCTACGTGTCGCGTGTGCAGTAACGAGGTTCAGCATGCGCACCCTTATGTGTAGCTGTTGGACTGCCAACTGACCCACTCGCCCTTACCACCCGAGACGAGAGACGACGCCAACGCCATCTCTCCGCATGTAATCTCCGCTCCGAGCGATGCCGCCAGCCGCCGAAAGGGCAAGTTGCCTGCAAGGGAGCGACACGACATGTAACATGATCAGCCGAAAGTTTCGTCGGGCAAGTCGAAATGGCAGTCTGGCGAACCTGTCGTCGTTAGAGGCGCCTTTATGAAAGAAAGGTCAAATGATTCCTCTTTGACAGGCGGAAGGGGGGCTGAGGACGCACAAGGTAGGGTTTGCCCGTCCAGTTGAGCCGCCGCTTCTCAGTCGCCTTCAGCGGTACGTCGTCTGCGTTGCGGTCGGCCTCAATCTTGCTCTCCGCGATGACATCGGCCTCGGTGACTCCGTTGGCAATGTCCTCCTCTGAGAGGTGAATCTTGGGCTTCGACCCACCCTCCATCGAGGCAATATAAGCGTTGGCGATGGGAAAGTCGTACTTTATGCCGTCAATGAGGTCAGCTAACTTGATCGGCAGCGGCCCAAGAGAATTGAAGGGACCGACCCGCTTGCGGCTGAGCTGCTTGAGCGTGGTAGCCGATAGGCCGTTCGTTTCACCTTTGGGACCACCTTTGCGGACCTCTGCTGCCGCCTTGCGCTCCTCGTTGACCTCGAGCGAACCGACGGTCGAAGGTTCGACCGGCTTTTTGTAATGCGCGGAAAGAAAGCGACATTTGAAGCCCTGGGGACAAAAGCCGAGCTCCTCGTACGTCGGGCAGCGGACGGCAAGCAGCTGCTCGGCCGTCACGTATGGCGCCGAGTCGATGTACGCGCCAGCCGTCGGGACCACGATATCTCCAGGCTTACTCGACAGGTAAAGTTCGACTGAGTGAGTGTTGCGGCAGCTGCAAAGGCCAAGGCGCAAGACGAGTCAGCTTCAGGCTCGCCATGTGCTTAAAGGCAGTCGAGGGCCGTGCGTACTTGTCACCAAATGCGCAGGGCCGGCCATTGGCGACGTTCGGGCAGAGCTGAACGTCGTCCCTGCGATGCAAGGGGAAAACCTGATGAGTTAGCTTTCGTCCGTATGCCTCTACATAACTTGCTGCAGATCGCGCACTTCAGGTTTGCGAACTTGCGGCCCTTATTTTGGCCACCGCCCCGCTTGGCCTTGCCGCTGTCGCCCCGGGGAACCTTGAGCTCGCGGTCGTCAAGCGCGTCGGTCCCGTCCTCGCGCGTGGCTCGCTTGAGCGATTTGCCTGAACCCTCGGCCGCATCGTCGTCGGTCGCGGGCGGGGCTGGAGCAGGCTGAGAGCGAGGGATAATGTACCTGCAACGTGAGCAAAGGCGAGTTCAGAGCGGCAGGCCAGGGTAGGGAGCTTGTCAGACGGCATGCCCAGGCGACACTTGCCGCAGGCAGCCTCAGATGCAGCTGACTCACTCGGCCTTGATATGAGCGTAGCCCTGCCGGCGAGCATCGACAGCAGGCGTCGAAGCGGGCGCCGTAGACGACATAAGGCGGTAAGAGATCTGAGTAGGCGGTGGGGATGAGTCGGGTCGGGGGAGCGAGGAGTCGGCTGCGTCGCGCCTTGAGGACCGTCGGCGCAGCACACCGGGGCCGACTCTGCGGCGGCGGCCGACAGGACACTGCGAACTGGATTGAAGCTTGAAAGTGGCATTGAGCCGCTCGGAATGCGAGGGCAAATAAGTAGACGGACGTCTTCAGATTGCATCTGGTAGATCGCTGGCGGTACAGAAACAGAGCACAGCAAGACGAAGGAGCAGAGACCATGAAAAGAGCAGACGCAGAACGGATGCACGGAACGGAGAAAGCGACAGAGAAGGAGAAAGACTATGGAAGGAAAGACCGGGCTTCGGGTAGTGCTTCGATGCGCGGCTCAGGGCCCGGCGAGAGGGGTATGCTTCGGTGCGCGGCAGAGGGCTCCGGCGGGGGGTATACAGGGATCCGGCAAAAGACAAGGCAGAAAGGGCCGGCCGTCAAGGTCGGTTGACCGGGCGAGAAGGCGGCATTGGCAAGGCGGCGTTGGCAAGGCGGAAAAAGGCA